>JAVXUP010002954.1:20000-96135 GCA_033070095.1 Escallonia herrerae | reverse complement strand
TCCAACAAAACTTAACAAAATAAAACAAACGGTAAAAAAAAAAGGCGCGCGTTTGAAACTATGCCTTCTGAACCTGATTTCCTCTTTCCCTATTCTTTCCTTCTTCCTTCTTCCTTCATCAGGCCTTGCTCACGGCAGTACACCTGTGAGTTCTCTTCTCTATCCTTTCTTTCTTTCTTTCTTCCTTCTTACTTTTTGCTTCTGCGTCTTCCATTAACATCATTGCTGGGTATTCCAATTTTCGGATTAGGGCAAAATTTCAAGCTCATTGGACAGTTAAGGCAAAATTTGGGAGGTCCAGTCAAGCAACATCTGTGGATCCTCCCAATTTAGCAACGTGAGTCCTCCTCTCTGTTTTTCTTTGCACCAATTTCACAAGTTGTTACTGTCATGGTTATTGAAATTTGAAAATTGTATTCAACAAGTTCCTGAGCTCGTATGGTGTAGGAGAAGATGGTTTGATAAGCTCTATTGAAACGGGATCAACCTTAATTTTGGTTTTAAGTACAAGACCATGTGTATAGGATTCCTTATATGATATGCCTTGTGTGTGTAAGATGATAGGCAAGTGTGCCTTTATATATATATATATATATATATGGTTTAACCCTGATTTCATTTTCAGGTTGCCAACCTCAACCTATATGCTGTTGCGCTGGTCGTCTTCAGTGTCGTCTGCACAGTAGAATCACCTACTGATGTTGAAAATCAGGTATTTAGTGAAATTATATGTTTCGTATTTGCCAGGTGGTGGTCTTATCTGATACGCAAATGAACAGACTGATGGATATCATTCTCATCAATTGTTATTGGATGCTGCTTTATCAGCATATTTCATCTTGGAACTAAAGAGCCAAGGTTCGCCACAAATTCTTACTCTTACTTCTAGTTTATTGACGGGGTGCTATGTTTTCTATTTTATTTTTTATCTTTTTGATGCACAAATTTTCGTCATGCCTTACTTTTAAGTCAAGTTTCCTTTCTTCCCTTTTCTGTTGTTTACTTCCGTTTGCTTGAAGAGGAGTAGACTTGAATGTGAGCATGTACTTTTGATTTTCATTAGCTGTTGGGACCATCATAAGCAAAATCTAGATTCTGTTTACTAATAATTAGTCATGAGAATTGAATTTGTTACCTGCTTATAAAGCAGTTAACAATTAGTATGGACTCTTCATGCATCGAAGACCTTATCTGACACTACATTTGGAGAAGGGCATTCGATATAAGCCACTAACATGCTCATTTAATGGCTGAAGTTTGTCTAATGTTGTGCAGAATGTGTTTGTTTACTCATAATGGGCTTGGTATGAGTAGAATTTATCAGTTTAAACATTTTATTAGTTGAATATACTAAGGAAAAGGAAAAGGTATTGTAGCCAACTGGTGATTTTGTATAAGAAAGATGGGAGCAATATATAATTTGTTGATCCAATGTGAGGTAGCTAGCAATTTGTGGTACCTCGTTCTTGCTCTATTCGGGCTGCAGTGAATTATGCTCGTAGTTATCTAGGCTGCAGTGGATTATGCTCATAGCCAGCAACTGGTGTAGCTAATTTTTGTTGGCTCGCTGAGGAGGTGGAGCGTCTTTTTATTTTTATTTTTTTAGTAAAGCTTGTTGCACAGTCAGGACCTTTCTTGGAGCCCTTGACTTTTTTCTGGTTCTTTTTTGTATTCCCCTTGTGTACATAGGTATGGCCTTTGTCTTGGCCTTTCTTTTCAAAAAAAAAACAACACGTATAGAATAGAACTGGTTTACTGAATACCTTATTGGTTAAAAAGTTATAAGAAATTTTTCGCGTCCCCTTGCTTGGGCTTAGGATCAATGAGCCTGGCTCTTAGAGTATACTTGCACCAAAACTTGTACTGACCTGATGTAACCTAGTAACCTAGCACAGAGGAGGCATTTAAGATAATGATGATGACATAAGTGATCTAGGTACTTTAAATATTGTACTAAATTCGGAAGTTGAGTTCCTTCTAAGTTTTCTTGTTAGAGTGGGGTGGAGGGTGAGGGTGTCTTCATGGCTACTTTTCTTCCCTTCCTCTCCTATTTCCTCTTCGCATTATTTTTCTTCCCTATCTACGGGATACATTTATTCCAATTTGCTAAATCTACCTCATTCAATCTAGATTTAAGACTCAAAATCTGGAATTTTTTTAATTTGATCTAAATATTAGTTTCTTGATCGATGTGATCTACTATGTTGTCGTTGCCGTTGTCTTCCCATTTTCGCTGTTGAGATCCACTCATTGTCACCGGAATCTTATGGGAAGCGTTGTTCGCCTTTGATGGTTGTTTGCCACCGGGTAAGATGGTAGTAAGATGATGTTAGGGTTGTGTCACGAGGGCGTGTGGGGTTTGAGCATAAGTTGGTCGGGGTTTGTTTAGTTTGTGTGGTGAGTCTTTGGGTAGTTTTGTCTAAGTTTCCCCGTGTTCCCTTATTTCTCCCCTCCCTTGCATTCCTTCTCTAGTACCTAGTTGCCCTCTCTGTTAGGTTTTTCGATAGTATTAGGGTAGTATCTCTTACGGTTTGGTTGATGCCGGTAGTGTTTTTAAACTTTATCCATCTCTCGTATCTTCCAATCCAGGCAGCTTTCCCCCTTTCCTTCTTCCTGTGCAGGTACCTTTTAACGTTGTGTTCGGTGGTAATTGGTGGTTGCCGGAGGCAGCTTGTCAGTTTAGATTGTTAGTGGTTGTGTCTGTTGAGATTTAGCATTCTAGTAGTGCTTATTTTTAGGGACCAGTTTATGTGGTGGTGCAATAGTTTTACTGCTGGTCATTTATGACCAGCAGTGATATCGTTTGGTCGTCGTCTTTGCTGTTTTAGTGGTAGTGCAGGTGGATGGACGAACAACCATTTATTCGGCATCATACTTAGAGGTTATGGGATGACAATGAGATGCAAGTGCTACAAAATTCATCTTTTATGTTTCTCCAAAATCAAATCAAGGGCAAGGTCTTTTTTAAGTAAAAGGTCATGTTATTTCAAAGAAAGCATATACATCATTCACTAAAGGGAACTCCCCACACACTCTTAAGACTAGGCGTAATCCAAAAAAAACTAATAAAAAACATGATTGTGTATGCTCCAAGCTGCACACAACTGCAAGCTTATAGCTTTCTTGGTTTTTCTAACTGAAGACTCTGCATTTCATTAATTGCTCAACTTGTTTCTGAAGCTGCATTGAGTAAAATTATTGATGGTTAAATATTGTATGATTCCTTACGATTCATATTCTGTATTCTATCATACCTATTCCTAGTTTGCTGAATTTAGCTCTAAAGCTTTAATGATTTTAGCTGGCTGACATCATTCCAGACAAATTCCCTTGGTTCCAGCCCTTAGTAGCTTTTTGTTTGCTTTAGTTTACCTATGTAACTCATGTACCAGCTTTGTTATAGGAGAATTGAGGATAATTAGAAATCAACAGCTTGTGCACAGTCTGTCGCATCTTCTCTTGAGTCGGATCCTCAAGAATCCTTGGTGCGATAGATAATTAGACCGTCTTGAGTCAGATTTAAGGCAGGTCGGCTGTGACCTCTCTAAGTGTTGAGTTTTGTATACTAACCATGGACTTGAAAATCACATGGACTCGAACAGCTGCATTTTTATAAGTTTATTCTTTGTATTAAGGAGAGGTCACTCTTTGTGGGAGTAAGATGGCGGATTTTAATACCTTCAACATCTAATCTTGGTAGAAACAAAACATGATAGCAGGTCGGAGCTACCTTAACTTGGAATTTGAGATGATATTGACTTTACCAATGTTCAGATCACGTAATCATTAGTTTGACTCAGTTGTTGAGCCCTTTGTGCTTACCTTCTGAGAGCATTATAAGTTAGCCACCATGCAGAAATTATCGGATCACTGCAGATATAGTTGATCTTTGCCACATAGAACACCATCGCATCAAAGATTAGGTGAGTTTGTGCTTTTTGATCTTGTTGTATATGCAATTGTAATGTAAGTTAGTTATGTTTATATAATAGCTTTAGTCATTTTATGATGCAAGAAACAATATAGAAATGGATTGATAAGTTGTAGGCCAGAATATGTCCACCGTGTGTGTGTGTGTTTCGGTGTGCGTGTGTTTTTGTTGTGGCTTGGTGTGTGTGCGCCCCAATCAAGCCTCATCCTTGTCATGATTTACCATGCTTTGTAATGACACATAGTTTGTATAGAAAACTTAATCATATTTCTATGCAAATGTTGAAGGTTCGCCATGGCTCCTTCCGTAAGGCTGCTGTGTTACTGGGGAGGAAATGTAGTAGAAGATTCAGATGGTTATGCATATGATTGTGGACCAAAGAAGTTGATCAAGGTGGAGGGTAACTGGACATTTAATTGCTTGATGGATAAGTTGTATAGCTGCACAAGATTGGACAAAGAATATTTCAGGTTGAAGTTGAATTGTAGGTATCTGCGGATGGTGGGAAACGGTGCTAAGACCTATTATATCAAAGTACCGATTGAGGATGATGGAGATGTAGAAGCTATGTTTGATCTCCAATCTCAATTCTCGCAGTTGAGGGCATTGAGTTATTTATTGAAATGGAGGCTATTGTGACGGGATATGGTTCCTCTACCTGGAATCTTGTGTCAAATTGTGACAGGCTATCTCCTCCGCAACGTAGCATGTCCACGCCCATAAGGGATTCTACCTCGTTGGACATTGGGGATCATGCTGATTTAAGTTTGATTTTATCTCCAGTAGACAACGATATTAGAGCTAGTTATTGTGGCAGGATTTCCAATGTCACACCTCAAGGTATAGGAGTGACTGGTCATGTTTCCTCTTTGCTTTTACCGCTGCATAACATGATTGACCTGGGGAATGAGGCATCAACCATCATTGAACCCTTTAATAATGAACATGAAAGGACAGATTCGGAAGGCAAAGAAGATGCATTCATGGGATAGGCTAAATGAAGATGACGACGGGGAGGATTATGGTAACAGTATAAGTACTGAGCTAGAAGCTTAGAGACGCGTATACGAGCCTAAAGAGCATTTTTTTTCACAGACGTTGATTGCGCACTGGCTGCAGTTATTACAAGTCTTCTTGAAAGCAATCATGCTAGAGTATGGCATCCCGAGCACGATGAGTTAAGAGTGGGTCTAGTTTTCAAGGATAAAAGCAAGTTTGTGAAGGCTATTTTAAGGTACCACGTCAAGCATAGTTTGATCTACAAGGTGAAGCAGTCTATCCCAACTATGGTGGCTTTGAAATGTAAGTTTCCAAATGAGTGTAATTTTTATCTCTGTGCAACATGTAAGAAGAGCCATAAATATTTTGAAGTTACACGTTATCAAGGACCTCATACATGTCCATTGAGGAAGGCCTTGAACCAAGACCAACACCACGTAAACTATAGACTGATTACTGAATCAGTCTGCAATATAGTTGAAGCTGATCCGATGGTTAGAATTAGCTCTTTAATTACAGTTGTCAAGGAAAAATATGAGTACACTATTTCATATAAAAAGGCGTGGAAGGCCAAAGTTGCGGTTATTGCTTATTTGTATGGGAATTGGGAAGAGTCATATTGGACATTGCCAAAATTTTAGCTGCCATCCAAAAGTATAATGCTGGTAGCATTGTCGAATACGATCCAAAAGCTTGTGGAGAATCTAATGCAATATGCTTTAAACAAGTTTTTTGGGCATTTAAGCCATGCATCATGGGATTTAGATTATGTCGTCCTATTATTAGCATTGATGGCACGTTTCTTCATGCAAAGTATTTAGGGACCATGTTAATTGTCGTAGCAGCCGATGGAAACAACCAAATCTTGTCGCTTGCATTTGCTATCATTGAAGGGGAGAACCATGATAGTTGGAATTGGTTTTTGCAGCATGTTAGAGATTATGTGGTCCCAAGAGATAAGGATATTTGCTTGATCTCAGATTGCCATCCCGGTATCTTAAGCACTGTGAGGAAAAATCAGTTATGGCAGCCACCTTATGCCCATCACCGGTTCTGCTTGAGACATATTCGTAGCAATTTCACAAAAAAATTCAGTAGTTCGGAGCTTAAGAAGCTTATTTGGGCTGCTAGGAAGGCTACCCAAGTTCGTAAATTCAACGAGTTGATGGAAGAGGTCCGAAATCTTTCGTTAGAAGTAAAAAAGTGGTGTGATGAGATACCCATTGAACAATGGACACTTGCACATGATGGTGGTAAACGTTTTGGAATGATAATGACCAACATCTCTGAAGTATTTAACAGTGTTTTGAAAGGATCTCGAGGCTTACCTATCACAACACTAGTCCAAACCTCTTTTCACTGCTATGTACATTACTTTAATTTGAGAAGAAACCTTGCTATGTTTGTGCAACCTTATAACATGACCGGTGATCGGGGGGATTTTTTGGTGAGAAATAAACGCGGCCAAAATGCACAGCTTGTGCTGCTTCAAGATAAAACATGTACATGCGGGAAGTTGACGACATATGGAATCCCATGTTCTCATGTTCTAGCATGTTGTGCAGTGGCAAAGCTAGATCCTTGTGCTTTTATCAGTGCCTGATTGTCGGTTCGGGAATATTGCAAGATATGGGCTGAAATGTTTCAACTACTGGAGCATCCAGATTACTGGGAAGAATGGACTAGCTGTACATTCATGCCCCCTGCTATAAATAGAGGGAAGGGTCGACCAAGATCAATCCGTTTGCGCAATAAAATGGATATCCATCTAGAGCGGTAGCCGAAACGTTGTGGATTATGCAAAAATACTGGCCACGACAAGCGTACATGTCATGCAATGAAAACAGCTCAAATCACAACGTTTGACACTTGACAAGAGTCGGCTCCCATCCATTTTGTTAATAGCGTCTATGTTGTATAATATGGTCAAGCTTTTGTACAAAGAATGTAGTCTTTTGGTTGAAAACTCTATGTCATGTACCTATTATTAGTTTTCAAACTTTTGAAAGTTGGAAGTTAATCTCCACATAGATCAACACAATGTTGTGATACAAACATAATCAAAAGTGACAAACCTTATTTCATCATATAAGTCACTTCGTAGGCCCTTTTTTGTTGCACTTTTCTCACGTAAGCAACCTGCATCTACCTTACCATGCTTTTCCCATTTACCGTTACTTCAAGTAGACCTTTTTGTCTTTGCTTCTCGACTTCTCTGCATGACTTTAGATATCAAAGCCTGCCCTCGTATGCTATGCGAAGAAGATGGTGGTATTGCAAATGATGCTCTAAAGTGCTGATGACTACAATGAGAATCATTTGCATGTAGTTGTTCCTACCATGGTTCTATATCTTTGTCATGCTTTCTTTGCCGCTTAAAGAATCTCGTGTGGCATGTGAGTGATGCAAAGAAGCTGGTTATTAAAAAAATAGCATTGGATGGTGGATGGATGGTTGGTGGCAAACCTTATTTCACCATATAAGGTAGTCACTTCTTAGGCCCTTTTTTGTTGCAGTTTTCTCATCAACCAACCAGCATCTACCTTACCATGCTTTTCCCGTTTAACCGTTACTTCAAGTAGACCTTTTTGTCTTTGCTTCTCGTCTGTTCTGCATGACCTTAAATATCTCAGCCTGCCCTCGTATGCTATGCAAAGAAGATGTCTTTATTGACAAATGATGCTCTAAAGTGCTGATGAATACGGTGAGAATCATTTGCATGTAGTTGTTCCCACCATGGTTCTATGTCTTTGTCATGCTTTCTTTGCCGTATAGCTTAAAGAATCTCGTGTGGCATGTGAGTGATGCAAATAAGCTGGTTATTAACAAAATAACATTGGATGGTGGATGGATGGTTGGTGATTTTTATGCCTTATTGGAAAGCACACACGTGAGGTGAGGTCAGAGTCATCTACACTTAGTTGTTCCCACCACTGATCCATTTGATGTATCCAAACTAATAAGGGTGCCTTAGATGATATGGAGACCATGTGTGTGTGTGTGATGACCACGACATGATATTAAATCAAGCCGCTTCTTTTAAATTTAGATGTGATTATTCACTGGACAGCTTAACAACTCACTGAAAAGTTGAATGATGTCCAGTACATCCGTTTGTTGTAAATGTCAACTAATGTCTCACTGAAGACAGATGAGAAACCTTGAATTTTAAGCGGCTTTAAGTGACAAAACAGAAATTAGGTGATAAAACTTGAACTAGGTGACAAAACTGAAATTAGGTGACAAAGCTTGAATTTGAGATGAAGCCTATAATCAGTTTATTATTATTTTGTGCATTGTGTTTTTTCACGCTAATTAACGGAGAGTTTGCATTGGTTTTTGTAGAGATGGAGGGACTAAGACATGAAGGACCAAGATAGGAGGAAATTGTGGAGCATTTGGTAAATCTAGGGCCCATCGATCCTCATGTACTACATTTGCAACATTCTCATCGTTCCAGCTGTGTATGGAATGGAGAGGTACTTGATTTCGTTATCAACTGTAATTATTCCTTATTAATTTAACTGATATAGAAAATGCATGCAGGTTGATAAGGTATTGACGTGCCGACGAGCCCTAGGACCACTAGTTTGGAATCGCGGTGGGAATCGAAGGATGGAGCCACATGCGCGTGTCATGCAGTACTTGGTGCGAGTTGGTTTTTATGGGCTTTACCGGATCATGGAGGTTAGACTTGATCATGCTTTCATCACAACACTTGTTGAGCGATGGCGGCCTGAGACCCATACATTTCACCTTCGTGTTGGAGAGGCTGCAATTACATTACATGACGTGGCAGTGTTGTCTGGGCTACCCATTGACGGTGATGTTGTTACAGGTGTTGACACTACACGTTCCACGAATGCGTGGCAAGACTATTTTCATATATGGTTAGGTGTCAGACCACCTGAAATGGTCATACATGGAGGGTCAATACAACTTCGCTAGCTGATGGATCAATTCATGGTGTTACTAGAGGGTTTAGATGATGAGATTGTACAACAGCATGCCAGGGCTCTTATAGTGGCCTTGATTGGTGGTGTTTTACTCCCAAACCAATCTGGCGCTAGGGTTCCTCTTATGTACTTAACTTTGCTTCAAGACCTTAATTGTGCAAGTAGGCGTAGTTGGGGTAGTGCAGCTCTAGCTTACTTGTATTGTGAGATGTGCTGAGCAAGCAGGAGTTCAACATATGAGATTGGGGGACCCCTAATTCTATTGCAGGTAAGCTGAAGTGTTAATCTCCTTCTTTTTCTATACGAGATCTTATCATTGATCCTTCTTTGTAAAATAACATGTATAATAGTTATGGGCTTGGGAGAGGTGCTCTAACATGCGACCCGAAAGAGGCTCTAGAAGAGTCCCCCTGTAGAGGACCGTGCACAACCTGTTGCTATTGACATACAACATAATGAGATTACTGGTGATGTACATGTTGCTGGTGGAGGCCCTCCCCAGCCACATGAAGTCGAGCCTTTACCTCGAGACCCTTTGGGTAGGAGGTAAGCCCTTATTTCTGGTTAACAATAACAGTTGGACAGTTTCACATGAAGTTCATCAGACAAAGTCATCAGACAAATTCATCAATGATAACTTTTACTATCCAAGCCATGTAAATTCACCTGTACGATGTCCATCTCCATCTATTAGAGCATATAGGAAATTGTACAGAATGATATGAAGCCAAAACATTCAGCATCATTGAACTGAACATTTGGACACAATAATCTTTTCATTTTGGTGGTTGAAAACCACCCCGATCACTACAACCATGCTCAAAAATAAGATTGAAATTTAATTGAACTTCTTGTTCAGATGTTTTATGTTATGAGCCAGTTTTATTGAAGTATGAAGGTTTATACTGTTGGGGTCTCAAAAAGGTGTGTTGTTAATAGTGCTCCCGATTATCATAAGGCAACTTTACTAGATTAAAGGGATGACATAGTAGAAGTCACCTTCCACTTGGCTATAATGGGAGTGGATTCCTTTATTAGGGGAATGTCATGTATCAAAATACATGATAAACATTCCTATTTGAGAACCAATTAGCTGATCATTTGCTACTTGAAAATATGACCCATCCCCCCACCCCACACCTATAGAATAAGTGAAGAAACCTCATACTTACCACTGAATGATTGGCAATTGGTGGATAAAACTCGGATTAGAATCCACTAATTCCCTTTTAAAGGCAGACAATGCCAGCAAAATGTGGGGCTGTACCCAGCTCATTGAATCCCTTGCATGGCTTTTTTGAAGTCCTGTGTGGTTGTTATCACCTCCAGCACTGAAAATATCAAGAAAGTGTATTCTTGGATGAGCATTGGACTTAGGCTACTGATACTAACAAATACATATGAGTCTAGCATTGTGGGATAATGCTGCCTGCTCACAGTCTGTTCTTGTTTCTGCCCATGGGAGTCTTTGCTCACTGCATTAGGAACAATTATCATACTTGTGATAGTAACATAGTCTATAGGAATTGTATGCTTCAATGGTTACTTTCACCTTTTATGTTTATTAACCAAACTTGAAAATAACATCGACAAGTGGCTTGTAGCACTGGAAAGTGATAAGGTAGGATCACAGTGTCTCAAGGGATATAGGGATCAGCTAGACAATTTAAAGTAACCAGAGATTTGTGCTTAATTATTCACATGTGGCACATAAGTATGTAATTGGCTTGTTGTGATGTTATTTTAAATCATATGCCTTTTACATCCCGCAGTTCATATGGCAACCATATGACTTAGCTTCACTACCGGAGTACTGCTTGACCGGAAGGCATGTTTGGATGACTCAATCGCTGCTTATCTACTTCGAAAGAGTGGAGTGGCACTTCCCGAACCGTGTTTGCCTGCAATACAACATGAGCCAGGTGATCCCCCGTGATTGTGACACTGGTGGTGAGGTTTTCATAAGTTTGATCATTGGGGCCACCCGAACACCGACTGGGAGCTGAAACATCATGTCTACATTGACATGTGGAATGCTCGTGCAGATACTATCTATGGTAGAGAGGCGGCAGGAGAATATGTTGATGCAGGGTACTCTAGCCCATACATGTTGTGGTACCGCTCGATCACCCGTTTGTTGGTTGGCAGACCGGTGCAAAATATACCATCTGGATACCAAGGAGGGCATGCTACTGTGTTGGTATGCATCTTAGGCCCTCCCTCGATTTAAACATTAGCAACTATCTATATCTTTTTTTATATATAGTGACCATTCCCACTATCAACCTTAGTTATGCTCTAAGATCATTTTCTAGATACAATGCTTAAGACACAACAACATGAATCCCTTTTGATTCAATTAGGATTGTGTGTGTACGTCTGGGGCTGGGATGCTTTCTTAATATGAGAGCATGATTGAAACTATCAAGTCCAGAGCTTGAAATTAGGACACTAGGCAAAGAATTTGCTGTCTTCTTTCCACTCCACTTGACCTCAGATAAAAGAAGATTTGAGCAATGTTATAGCCCTTTCTTTGTTACAGGTTATCTAAGGGATTAAGGATTTTGCTTGGCAGAATTCCTGGCAAAAAACCTGGCTTGGCATGGGTGATTGTGTAAGGGTTGGGGTCTATTGTTACCTCATTTGGCACATATGTTGGATATGGGGTCCCAAATGATGAAGTGCAAAGCAAAGACCTCTAAAATAATGCATTTGGGATGTTGTTTTAGTGTAAATATCCTCCTGTGCTGCTGCGTGAAACATCAAATCTGTGAAAAAACTTGCTTATTTTGCATTTGGGATGTGGTTATTAACAAACTTGCTTATTTTGCAAGCACAACAAATCAAGCACATATTCCACCTTGCTGATACTAATAACCCTAATGCAGCCATTGAATCCCTTACAAGTATTAAGTTTATGTGTCGAGAAGCACTGTGAGGCTGAACGAATCTCAGCTAGTGCATAACCAGAGGCACGAATCTAGGATCCGACACAACCAGCTACTCAGGCCCGACGACCACCACGTGCAAGTCGAAAGGGACCGAGACCCACCATAGAGCCGGTCACCGTAGCACCATAGGTGCACCAGCACCAAACACTACATCAACGTCACACGTGCCACCATTAGTCTAACCTCATTTGCAGGTTTTGCCTTCACCATCACCTGTAACAGCTGTAGAACATGTGCCTTTGACATCCCATTCCACAATCAGGACACCCCCTGCTTATGGGCCATCAGCTTCCACACTTGAGAGATCCAACCGACCTCATACACCAGGATCAAATGCCCCTATATCAGCAAATGAGACAACAGCTGTACATCACATGCCATCACCGCTGCTTCATGAATCTGAGATGGAAGGTATAGTCAAGGATATACCTTCGAAAATCCCTCCCACATCTACTGATCCACTTGCTTGTTATGAGATGGTACAAGAACAGCTAGAACCTATTGAGAAAGAGACACATGGGTCGGTTCCATATCACAGCGGTAGCAGTTTTGTTATAGCTGGTAGTTGATCCTCAAGTTGTGGACGAATCATTGGTCAAGGTAGAGGAGGTTGCATTTCTGACCAGTTTTTTATGCCATTCCACGAGCTCGACGAAGTCAACATCCTCATCATCTTAGAGCACCTCATGAGATTTGTTCACCTGTGAAAGATTCAGTTTCACAGGTTACAGAGGAGCCTCCTCCTACGTCGAATTATGGATCATAATGTGTTGTGATGGATCAGCTTGCAAAGCGCCCTAAACTCAAGACATACGCCAAGAGGAATCCTCCGAGGGCAAAGAAAGGAGTACGAGCACCATGTGGAACTTAGCTTTGCAGATTAGCACACTCATGAGCAAGTCCCCTAACCTTAGTAAAGGCAACATGTTGACTTAGCTATTTTAAAAACATGTAGATAATCGTCTGGCATTTTTGGGATGGTATGTAATGGTTACTCTTTGAAGTGGCGATGGAATGTCGCATTTAGATTAATGCATGTTAAGTATGCGATGGATTGCGCTAGTAATTGATTGTTGAATGCAGCATTTAGATTAAATGTGTACTATGGTAGAGTGTAGACATAAGGTGAATGTACATCTTTGGATAATGTGGAGTAATGAATCTTAGTGATAAATTATAATTAATAGTTTGAATGCAACATTTTTTCTCTTGCTTTGAATTGTTGTCGTCTGGTATTGGGAAATAGTTGCTCCTGATACGCGTATTATGGAGTGTCTAAAATTTCAATCAAGTTTATGAGGGAAATTATGATATGCTTCATGTATCAGGGACATGGTAGCCTCTCACCTGAATGAATGAGTTTTTCGATGAAGTTTGTTATATTTATTCACTTGCACTGAAGATATAGTTTCATTCATTGCTATTTATATTTTGTTTTTTTTACAGGTATAACGCACTGGGCTTATCAACAACCATTGACTATTGATTTTTAAATGTGTGGATGTTGATTCTGTCACTTTGGTACTCATAGAGAAGCTACAGTCGATCGAGTTCAGGCATATGCGGCAGCTTATACATTCTATCCTTATTCTACTTTTCAAGGGTTGCCCTTCAGATTTGTGGGAGGTGTGGGTATAAAAGCTCCTGCATCCATAACTTCTCTACTCTTAGCAGGTTCTTTGTTGCTCGTGGTCCAGTCTTACAGGAAGGGCGAGCAAGGGTTCCAGATCTTCATGGCATACTAGTCACAAGCTTACTAAAAAGTGGAGGTTATGGAAGAAAAGTTACCACAAGATTTAACTCGAGAGATTTGTTCATTCTTCTATGTTATAGCTTCAGCAGGAATGAATGAATGGGCTTCCTTCAGTAGAGCAAGTTGGGCATGTTATTCATGTGGATATGTCCAGTCTTAAAGACTTGGATGCATTTGCCTCAAGCTGTATGGTTGGTATGTGCAAAGCACATCATTTTTTCTAGCCAAGCAGTTTTATTGACAAAAGCTGAAAACCCTCGTATACGTTTGCTGACAGTCAAAAATTTGACACGTAGCATTTAACCAATGTTCTCGAATTTCCTGAGGCAACAAATACACCCACATACAAGAAACAAAGATTGTAGCTGCTCGAGTTCTTTTTATTCCATATATATATATATATATATATATATATATATATATATATCATTTCCTTCACTGTCAAATTCGGCTTGAAATCAACACAACAAACACCCTTACTCAACATTAACCTTTTATAGAAAAATCAATTAGAAAAGGCTATTCTACAGGAAAAAAAGGGATTAGCCATTTAAGCCCATGACAACTTTTATATATGTATAGGTGTAGCTTTAGATATACTTGATCATGCAGAGGTGTTGTAATAGATCCTACCAATTGCGCAAAGTACACATGTGCAGCCACAGAAGTATTAGACAAACAAATGCATTAAAATAACAAATGCAGTGGCAGGTTCGCCTATTACAATGACGTGTAAAACTGATAACGGAATAAAATCCTAACACATAGTGGGCAGAGGGATATTTCACTCTTCATTAGACATATATTCATCAGATAAGTACTAATCATTGGTTAAAATATTGTTTCTCTCTTTTGAAGTGAGGTGACTCCCACTAGCCTCTGCCATTTCTTCGGCAAGTAGAAGCATGTAAAATCGTTTTCTACGCAGCAACATTCGGTTATTCTCCTTTCGAATTCGGCTCATAGCTTTCTTACACTCCTTAACTTTAGGCCGTGACATACTAAGTGAACGATGATGCAGCAAGGGTGCTCTCAGGGCGATGAGATCTTGGTGTAGTGCTTCTGATTCCTTAACTCTATGTGCCCATTCTCTCCATAAACCACAATAATATTCTTTTGGATCTGTATACTTCACTTCTTTGTAGTCGTCGTTCCTTTCACACAACAACCACACATTCTCACATCGCTGATAATTAGAACTACCAGGAACTCCTGCCATCAAAAGACAATACTTCTCACCCTTTGCACACCACTAAGTTATATAACCAAGCCTACACATGTAGAAAACATACATTATTGTAAGAACTGGAAAAGGCCAAGTGAGTGACAAGACAAGTCACTGGCCACTTACATCCTGCATGTGTTTATTGGTAGACCAGGGCCTTTCTATTGAAATGTTACATCAACCACGTTACTTTGTCTAAAGTAATCTCCAATCTCATTTTTCTCATTTGTACTTTAGCATGTAAAGGTTCTCAAGGCTGTGAAAAATTGACCTCAGATAGGCCTGAAATTTGTGTTCAATCAGCTGATTTAACTAGGAGGCTTTTTGTTGTGTCGAAAATTCACGTAGTTAAAAGCGGTGTCTTAAATCAGCGAGAAGAAAATAGACACAAGTATGATTTGCTGCAAGAATAAAAGTTGCGACATCAATTTTTAACTTATTTCTTTGGTATTCTAAGGCTTTTCCAGCGAAGTATTACATCATTCTTGCCCTTTTGCATATAGTTCGTTTTTAATCAACTAATTTATAAGGCTTTTTTTGTTGTAACGTCACGTGCTTGGCATGCCCTAAACTGGTCAAAAAACAATACTTCTCACCCTTTGAACACCACTAATTCATATAACCAAGCACACACACGTAGACAACATACATTATTGTGAGAACTGGAAAAGGCCAAGTGAGCGACAAGACAAGTCACTGGCCACTTACACCCTGCATGTGTTTGTTAGTAGTACAGGGCCTTTCCAGTGAAATATTACATCAACCATGTTACATTGTCTAAAGTAATCTCCACTCTTATTTTTCTCATTTGTACTTTAGCCGTAAAGGTTCTCTAGGCTTTCAAAGAGGTTATTTTTTGGTGGGAAATTTGTGTTCAAATTCATCAATGAATTAGTTGGACGGTGTCTTGAATCAGCGAGAAGAAAATAGGTACAAGCATGATCTATTACCAGAATATGAGCCTCTACTCACCCATAACTTCTTACGTTGTGGTCTTATCGGTTGGCTTTTCCAGCGAAGCAATTACATCATTCTTGCGCTTTTGCATTTAGTGCAAGACCGATTATGGGTTTCATATGTACTTTAGCTACATAATTTTAAAACTTCACATAGTGTTATTAGTTGGGTCAAAAGTTTATTTTGAATCAACTAATTTCACAAACTTTTTTGAAGCAATGTAACGTCATGTGCCGGCATGTCCTAAACCACTAAAAAGATAAACTTAGGTACTTCCAAACTAGCACGCCATATCAATCTGACGAGCAACAACTACGCTTTGATTTTGCTATAGCTGTAGACTTTTCACGGTGAATTGTCCTTCAATCTGTTCTTAACAGTTCAAGGATTGATGAAGCTCTTAATGAGCTATTATCCTTTCATCAACTAATATATCTGCAAAGTCTTTTCATCAACTACTTTAAAGAAACTTGCAGCGACTTATGACATCTCAAAAAATGACATCTCAAAAAATATTAACACGTAGCATTTATTGAAGTGGACCCTTGTCAAGCATTATAAAATTATGTGTAGTGGATGAAGGGCAAAGGGCATAGAGTGTTATAATCTTTGTTGTGTAAGAACTCTAGAAATGTCATATACTCCACGAGACATTTTTTAAGCAATGGGTCATTACTGGGCGGGCGAAGATGAATTTCACTATTCGTTGTGTCCAAGTTTGCGTTACTCATCACGGTATTTTAATACATTACATGCAGAATGGTCTTATCTGTTGAATGAATATGAGGTCCTCGTAGCTGATTCACGATGCATGAATATACCCGTACCTCGCCAAAAAGCAATCAATATGCCTCAGAATACACATATGGAGCTTGAAAGGGCGCTGCATCGTATACGTGAAGAAAACAATAGAATAAGAGTTCGACAAAGTAGGCATAACCTACGTCGTATGGCACGTGAAAGCTATGCAGATGGCCGCAACAACGAAGCATGTTTATATTGGAACATGAGCTTTGAACCTGAATCAGTTTCTGATGCTCCAATGTCTGATGAAGATGACTAAAAATGGTTAGTGTTGAGGCTGACCGGTTAATCAGCGTGGTCATGTCAACCATGCTACTTCTTTGTAAGATATATTAGTAAAATTTCTATGTTGTATTTCCTTATGTTCAGATGAAGATGGCTACAAATGATTAGCGGTCAACAATGCACGTCATTAATATGAACATGGCTAAGTACACTAGATGGTCACAAATTGCAGTGAGCATATATTTTTTTTAGTGTCAAAATCCTAATTTAATCACTAAAATTAGGATTTCGACCGTGAGCCTATATACTAGTCACAAGCTTTTTTAGCCGTTGTAGTGCAAGATCTCTAAACCCATGTCCATTTTTACCTTCTCAAATTGCTTGGTTATGGAAAGTTGATAAGGCTCTAAGCCTCTAAAGTTTTCAAGAAAAAATGGTTATCTTGAAAACATGTTTAAGAACTACGATTTAAAATTTCAAGTTAAACTGTCCTTTCTAAAAAATGCCTTTCTTGAAAAGTGATTTATACTATTGGACCTTTGTGTAGGTCCCTAAATACACCTAGAGGGGGGTGAATAGGTGATTTACAACTTTGAGTATAAATTTAAAAATGAGATTACAATGTAATGACAGATATAATGATAACAGATTTAACACAGAGATTTATACTGGTTCGGCCCCACCAGCCTACGTCCAGTCCTCGAGTACTCCACACAAGGGAGACCTACTCGAGCCTTTCACTAAACCAGCTAGCTTCGGGTGCTAGCACAAACCGCAGTACAATTTCCAAAACCCTTCTAAGGTTTCCAATTGATTACAAATGAAAAGAGATTTACACTTCGAATACAATAGAGAGGCTCCTTCTTGAGCAGATGTTACAATGAAAATTTAAGACTAAGCCTTCTTAGGTGGGAAGATCTATATTCTTTCAAGAACCAAACCAAGAAGCTTACAAAGAACTTTCTCAAAAGAAAACTCGCTCAATAAAGAATAGATGAGAATAAGAGATTTAGATGAGAGAGTTATTGAAGAGTAAAAAAGTTCGCGCGAGTGAAAGTTATAAATGCTTTCACAGATCCCCTATTTATACAAATAAGAGATAGCGAGCCGTTAAGAAGGGAAAGCCAAATAGGAAGGATTCAACTAAAACATTTTGACTTCGACTAAAAGTATTGGCTTCGACTGAAAGTCTTAGCTTCGACTAAAAGTCTTGGCTTTGACTGAAAGTCTTAGCTTCGACTGAAAGTTTTTTGCCTTCGACTGAAAAACTTTGCTTCAACTAAAAGTCACAGCTTCGACTGAAAGAAAAGATTTCAAGTTTGAGTTGATTATAAACAGTTTGCCTTCGACTGAAAGTCTTGGCTTCGACTAAAAGTCTTTGCTTCGACTGAAAGTCACAGCTTCGACTGAAAGAAAAGATTTCAAGATTGAGTAGATTAAAAACAGTCTTGCCTTTGACTGAAAGTCTTGGCTTCGACTGAAAGTCTTGGCTTCGACTGAAAATATTGGCTTCAACTGAAAGTCTTAGCTTCTACTAAAAGTCTTTGCTTCGACTGAAAGAAAAGATTTCAAGTTTGAGTCGACTAAAAACAATTTTGCCTTTGACTGAAAGAGACGGTTTTGGTTCTTTACAAAAATTTCTGTCAGATCTTTTAAGAAGGGCTTAGAAAAAATGCTAACAAGGAGAAATTTCAGATTCTTGCATCTTCAACGTAGTCCAAATCTTTAAATCTCGAGTCCGAGTCCAAGTCCAAGTTTAGGCTTTGTCCATGTCAAGGTCTTGTCTTTATATATGATTAAGATAAAGCCTGAAATATTTATCTTAAAAATGTTGTCAGATTGATGTTAGAAATAACAATACTGGAATCATCAAAATCAATAAGTCAACAATCTCCCCCTTTTTGATGATGACAATATTAGTTCTAACATTATAAAGATATACTCCCCCTTAATCAGTTAATCATTTACGCAAAGAAATAACATAAAGAGCATCTTATAAAATTTAATCAATGAATTAATAAAGATGCATAAAAATGATCGATACAAAGAATGATCAATAAGTACTTTTTCTCCCCCTTTGTCAAATCAAAAAGAGGGGCAACTTGTGCAACAAGTAAAAGAAAAAATAAATTAAAAAAAATAATAAGGCCGACGACGGCGAGCACCCGGGGGCAGATGAGGAAGGATCAATCGGCGGTGGAGTGTTTGTGGGTACTTCAACAACTTCAACGACACGAGGAGAGCGCGGCGGTGGAGGGTTGTATGGGAGATGCGGGTTAAAGAACCATTCTTCCCCGTCGGTGCCAGTGTGTCGAGAAGGAAAAATATCCGGACGCGTCACCCGAAAGCCATGAGCCTGATCGAAGATCTGATGAGCCAGATAGCGGTTTTGTTCGGTCAGAATGCTCGTGGTGAGATAGGCCTGGCGACGATGAGCCTGAAGGGCAACTTCCTACTGGTGGTGAAGATCCTGCTGTATCCAAGTCAGATTGTCCAGAAGTGGAGTATGATTGAGAGGGAGAGATGAAAGGTTAGCGGTAAGGTCATTAAGAAGGTTGTGAAAGTCAATTTGGTTCGAGAGAAGCTGGGCGGAGGAGTGTTGAGCCGGCTGCTGAAGGGCAACAAGTTCATGAAGTATAGCAGTGTGGTTAGCAGTAATGGAAGCAGCAAGGGTGGTTTGCGATTCTAGAATTAACTAAATCGAGGTCGATAGACGAGAAAGAGTGTCAGAGAGGTCCGGGTTGTCTGAAGAGAGGAACTCATCAAAATTGATATGTGAGAAGTCGTTTAGCGAACTACTGAAGAGGGGATCAGTAGTGTGAGGAGGGTTGGGAAAAGGAGGGACCGGGAAGGAAGGGTCAGTAGGTGCAGGAGGTATGTACTGAGTAGAAGGGGGTGAGATGGTGAAAAAGATGGGAAGGGATCATATTATGGGGTGGAGAAAATTTCAGGAGCAGGAGAGGGAACATGAATAGAAGCAGGAGCAGGGGCTGGAACAGACGAGGTGTGGGAAGGATCAGTAGTAGTGACGCGCTCAAGAAAAACAGTGTTGGAGGTGAGGTCAGAGCGAATTGCAAAACCGGCACGACGAAGAGAAGTTTCGTCAAGAACATGATGGCCCGGAAGAGATATACGTTCCGAGTTAGAGGTAGGCAGAGGGACATGAAAATGTACAAAGACGCGAAGCTAGCTGAAGGCAGTAAGAGATGTACTGCGGTTTAAACTTAAAGTGCCAGAGAGATATTTAAAAATACGTTTAACTGTAGATAGATGAGATTCTTTGGGACAAGCTTGAAAAAGGGCACAAATGCAAACACTAAACATGATGTCAGGTCTAGAGGCAGTAAGATAAAGTAAACTACCAATCATGCCACGGTAAAGTTTGTTATCTACATCTTTACCATTTTCATCTTTGACAAGATTAACGCTAGGAGAGATAGGGGTCCCTCTAGATTTAGCATTATCTAAGCCAAACCGTTTCAAAAGCTCTCGTGTGTACTTAGATTGACTTATAAAAATTCCTTCTTTTGACTGCTTGATTTGAAGTCCAAGGAAAAAGGTAAGTTCTCCCATCATGCTCATCTCAAACTCCATGTGCATATTTTCAGCAAACTCTTGGCATAGATCATTGTTAGTGGCACCAAAAATAATGTCATCAACATATATTTTAACTACTAAGATATGGGAGTTACGAAATTTCGTAAAGAGAGTAGTATCGACTTTGCCACGAGAGAATCCATGATCAATGAGGAAGCTGCTAAGACGATTGTACCAAGCTCGAGTAGCTTGTTTAAGACCGTACAAAGCCTTTTTTAGCTTAAAAACATGATTGGGGTATCTTTCATTTTCAAAACCGGGAGGTTGTTTAACAAAAACTTCCTCCTGTATTACCCCATTCAAGAAAGCACTTTTCACGTCCATTTGAAAAAGTTTAAAGTTCATACGACATGAAAATGCTAAAAACATACGGATAGCTTCAAGTCGAGCAACGGGGGCAAATGTTTCATCAAAATCAACCCCTTTCGACTTGATTGTATCCTTGAGCAACTAGTCTAGCCTTGTTACGAACAAAATGGCCATTTTCATCAAGTTTGTTTCGAAAAACCCACTTTGTTCCAATGACCTTTTGTTGAACAGGAGCCAGAACTAGTGACCAAACATCGCTTCTCTCAAACTGATTCAATTCATCTTGCATGGCAAGAATCCACTCAGAATCGTTTAGAGCCTCAGAAATGTTTTTAGGCTCTATTTGAGAAAGAAAAGAAAAATTCGCGCAAAAGAGATTTACCGTAGATCGTGTTGTAACTCTATGTTTAACATTACCTATGACTTGTTCTAGTGGATGACTTGAGGAGTATCTCCAGCTTTTTGGGAGAGGTTGTATCTCATCAATGTTGTTGTGAGAGGTTGTTGAGCACTCCCCCTCGGTTGAAGAAACATTAAGTTTGTTATTCAAGTCCAGGGAGAGTTCTTCACTGTCATCACCTGCATTCTTACTTGGTTTTTCAACATTAGACTCTTCAAATAGTACATGCATAGCTTCTTCAACTGTCATAGCTCTACGGTTATAGATTCTAATGCTCTACTTTTCAAAGAATAATCAAGAAATATTCCCTCGTCAGATTTCGCATCGAACTTTCCCAAATTTTCACGATTGTTCAAAATAAAACATTTACAACCGAAAACCTTGAAATAATCAATTTTTGGTTTTCGATTTGAGAACAATTCGATAGGTGTTTTATCAAGGATTGGTCTGATGAGTACTCTGTTCAACACGTAACAGGAAGCGCTGACGGCTTCGGCTCAAAAATATTTTGGCAGAGAGTTTTCATGAAGCATGGTTCTAGCCATTTCTTGTAGAGTACGATTCTTTCTCTCAACAACCCCATTTTGTTGAGGTGTTCGAGGAGCAGAAAACTCATGTGAAATGCCGTTTTGAATATAGAAAGGAATAAAATATTTTTCAAATTCATCGCCATGATCACTTCGAATTTTTATAAGCTTTAACTCCTTTTCATTTTGAAGCTGCTTAACAAGACTAAATTTTTTTTGAAACGCTTCATCCTTATGAGTTAGAAAAAGAACTCAGGTGTATCTAGAAAAATCATCAACAATGACAAAGGCATAAAATTTTCCACCTAGGCTGGCATTTCTCGTAGGGCCAAAAAGATCTAAATGAAGGAGTTGGAGAGGACGAGAAGTAGAAATGACATTTTTGGCTTGAAAGGATGTTTTTGACTGTTTACCATATTGACAGGCATCACAGACCTTATCCTTGACATACCTTAACTTTGGTAGGCCTCTGACCAGCTCTTTCGAGAGAAGTTTCTTGATCAGATCCATGTGAACATGACCTAATCTACGATGTCACAGCCAAATATCATTATGTTGAGCAGAAAAATAGACTTCACGAGAAGAGTCAAATGCATCAAAAGATAAAGTATAGATATTACCATCTCTCTTACCAACTAAGGTACCTCCATCTGAGGCATGACTGATTAGACATTGATCGCCTTCGAACCAAACTTTGTGTCCACTATCGATGAGTTGACTAATACTTATCAAATTGAACTTCAGACCATCAACCAAGGATACGTTGTCAACAGTAATGGAACCGGTGCTAATTCTACCTTTACCAATGATCTTCCCATTCGAGTTGTCTCCGAAGGTAACAAAGCCTCCATTCTTCGGAGTGATATGGGAGAAAAGTGAGCGGTCACCGATCATATGTCTTGAACATCCACTGTTGAGAATCCATTTGTTGGAATCTATCCTTGCTTTCAAGCATACCTACAATAGATTCTGGTTTCGTTCCTTTAGGTACCCACACTTTCTTGGGTCCTGGAAGATTAGATAAACAAGATTTGGGCATCCAAACTTGTTTCATTTTGGTTTTTGTAATGGAAGAGAATGACTGATTTCTGACAGCACTAAGAGGGCAATTTTTAACTAAGTGCCCTTTCTTCTTACATATTGTACAGAGAGTGAAAGACGAGCAAGAAGCTAAATTTTTGTTAAAGAAATTTTTATAATCCTTTTGCTTCATTGAAGGATTGTATCCGATTCTACTTTTCTCAAAAACACATCTTTGTCTTCCCAAAAGAATATCCAAATTCTCTCTTCCTTGAGTAAATTTTGAAAGGGTAAAATTCAGATCTTCAATCTCCTTTTCTAAATTGATTTTTTGTAAAGAAACATCTTCCAGTTGAGATTTTAAGAAATTGTTTTCAACTGAAACTTTTACTCCTCGGAGAGATTGGATTTCATAAGACAAAAGAGAATTTTCCTTCTTAAAAGCATTCAGATTGTTCTCTAAAGACGTATTTTCAGAAATATAAAATTCAATCTTTTCTTGAAACTCTTCTTTTTCGCCTTCTAACTCTTCAACAGTAGTTATCAAAGAAAGAGCCTTATTTTTTAGACTAGCATTTTTAATTTTAACTTTTCATAATTTTCACTGAGTTCGAGAAAAGCTGTCTTAAGTTCATTATAATGATTTTCAGAGATAACCTTGAGATCGTCATCTTTGGCCATGAAGCAAAGTTGAGCTACGTCATCATCTTTGCTGGATTCTTTGTCACTTTCATCAGAGTCATCCCAAGTTAGCAGAGCCTTTCTAGACTTGAACTTCTTTTCTTTGAAGTCTCGACTATTGCTGCTTGCGATTTTGTTCTTGAGTTGTGGACAATATTTTTTTATGTGCCCAGTTCTACCGCATTCAAAGCAGGCATCAGGATTATCCTTTACATTCCAATCACTGTTATTTCTCTGATGTGATTGATTTGTAGGATTTCTTCTAAACTTCCCATCTCGCTTGCTTGCGAGAAACTTCTTGAACTTCCGAGTTATGAGAGCCATTTCAGGATCAGAATCATCGCTACTTTCTGTAGGTTCATGAGAGGTCTCAGCTTTAAGAGCTAATTTTTGCTTCTTGGAGGTGGTTTCTTCTTCGTCATGAATTTTCATTGTAATTTCATGAGCCATTAGAGAACCAACCAATTCTTCAAGCTTCAGCATGTTCAAGTCTTTTGCCTCTTGAATAGTTGTGAGTTTTGCCTCCCATCTCTTTGGAAGAGATCTGAGAAGTTTTCGGATGACTTCCTTTTGTGGATAGACTTTACCCAAAATCTTTAGTCCATTTATAATGAGTGTGAATCTGGAGTACATCTCATTTATGGACTCGTGCTCCTTCATCTTGAAGGCCTCATACTGTTGGACCAACATGTTAATCTTGGTCTCTTTTACTTGATTTGTTCCTTCATGAGTCACCTCCAATAGCCTCCACATTTCTCTGGCTGTCTCACATGCTGAGACTCGATTGTACTCGTTCATGTCAAGGCCACAGCTGATAATGTTTTTAGCTTTATCATCCATAGAGAAAAGCTGCACCTCATGACTATCCATTTCAAGAATTCCTTTCAGAATCTTGGTTCCATCCGGTCCATCCTTCATAGGAATTATAGAACCATTTTCAACAACATACCATACATGTGTATCCTGTCTCAAAAAATTCCTCATGCGGTTTTTCCAGTAGTTATAGTTGTCATTCTTTAACAAGGGTGGCCTGGTGGTTGCTGATCCTTCTTCCATAACGCGATCTTTAGCTCTTGACGATTAAGTCACAGACAAATACCAGAGCACACGGCTCTGATACCACTTGTAGGTCCCTAAATACACCTAGAGGGGGGTGAATAGATGATTTACAACTTTGAGTATAAATTGAAAAATGAGATTACAATGTAATGACAGATATAATGATAACAGATTTAACACAGAGATTTATACTGGTTCGGCCCCACCAGCCTACGTCCAGTCCTCGAGCACTCCACACAAAGGAGACCTACTCGAGCCTTTCACTAAACCAGCTAGCTTCGGGTGCTAGCACAAACCGCAGTACAATTTCCAAAACCCTTCCAAGGTTTCCAATTGATTACAAATGAAAAGAGATTTACACTTTGAATACAATAGACAGGCTCCTTCTTGAGCAGATGTTACAATGAAAATTTAAGACTAAGCCTTCTTAGGTGGGAAGATCTATATTCTTTCAAGAACCAAACCAAGAAGCTTACAAAGAACTTTCTCAAAAGAAAACTCGCTCAATAAAGAATAGATGAGAATAAGAGATTTGGATGAGAGAGTTATTGAAGAGTAAAAAAGTTCGCGTGAGTGGAAGTTATAAATGCTTTCACAGATCCCCTATTTATACAAATAAAAGATAGAGAGCCATTAAGAAGGGAAAGCCAAATAGGAAGGATTCAACTAAAAATTTTTGACTTCGACTATAAGTCTTGGCTTCAACTGAAAGTCTTAGCTTCGACTAAAAGTCTTGGCTTCGACTGAAAGTCTTAGCTTCGACTGAAAGTTTTTTGCTTTTGACTGAAAAACTTTGCTTCGACTGAAAGTCACAGCTTCGACTGAAAGAAAAGATTTCAAGTTTGAGTTGATTAAAAATAGTTTGCCTTCGACTGAAAGTCTTGGCTTCGACTGAAAGAAAAGATTTCAAGTTTGAGTCGATTAAAAATAGTTTGCCTTCGACTGAAAGTCTTGGCTTCGACTGAAAGTTTTGGCTTCGACTGAAAGAAAATATTTCAAGTTTGAGTCGACTAAAAACAATTTGCCTTTGACTGAAAGAGACGGTTTGGGTTCTTTACTAAAATTTCTGTCAGATCTTTTAAGAAGGGCTTAGAAAAAATGTTAACAAGGAGAAACTTCAGATTCTTGCATCTTCAACGTAGTCCAAATCTTTAAATCCCGAGTCCGAGTCCAAGTCCAAGTCCAAGTTTAGGCTTTGTCCATGTCAAGGTCTTGTCTTTGTATATGATTAAGATAAAGCCTGAAATATTTATCTTAAAAATGTTGTCAGATTGATGTTAGAAATAACAATACTGGAATCATCAAAATCAATAAGTCAACACTTTGTTTTCATTTCAACAAAGAAGTTGTGGTTGTAATTAACGACTTAAAGCGAAAAAGCCTTTCATAAAAAACATTTCAGTCGAATTCTAAAACTGACATGAACAAAAAACTTGGTTGCAAACCACGACTTGAGGGAAAATGTGTTTCCCAATATATGTTTTAGAAGAAATCGTAGTTCAACACCACGATTTATAAGAAAACGTGGTTCAAAACCACGATTTATAACAAAACGTGGTTCAAAGCGACGATTTATAGGAAAACACGTTTTGTAATAACGATTTACATTTTACTATTGCAACAAAAATGATATTTCGTAACCACGTTTTCTAGGCTTCGACGTGTGAAAACGTGCCCTTAGAATAGATAGGCCATAATGTCAATACAATATCGACCACTTCTTACTTCCATTGAAGCCATATTCCACCTCGTCCTCCACCCTAAAGCTACTATCCAACCCAAGTATATTTATAATGCGGTTCTAGAAGAATCCAAATCTGTAAACTATGCTCCTTTACTCCTTTACTAAAGTGAAAGTCTTAACATGAGGCATGCGATCATCAACAAAGTGCTTTGCACTGACCCGTCCTCGAGGCAGAAGGCTTTGCTCTAACCGAAGCGTAGAAAAGCAAACCCATTTTTTACTAAAAGGAAGGTCTTGGTTCTTTCTTATACCCGAAAGTAGGATCTTTGTTGAAAACATGAACAAGGAGCCCTTAGACACATCATCGCTTCTTTACATAGCACAACATCACATTATGTTTTCAATATGAAATAAACTTATAAACATTATACACTAAATAAGATAGTGTCACTAAAGGTCTCCAATATTTTCTTGGATAGGTTTCTTATTTTAAGATCAATTAATTTCTATATTAATAAGCCTTATTCAATTTAAAAATTAATTGTAATCATTCTAAAACTCAATGTACCTAATCAATATACTAATCTATTAAGACTTTATTTTGACAATTATGTCCTAGAATAATGATCTCTAACGATGAAAATTAAAAGACATAGACCCCAAAAAAATAACTTATGAGATTTAGAACAAAAACGTGAATATATATATATATATATATATATATATATATATATATATATATATATATATATATATATATATATATATGACAAAGCATTGTGCATTGTGGAGGCAACACATGAGCTTTTCTTAGTGTTCTTTTTCCTTTTTATCCCTTAAAATTTTGCGGCACGTAATCATTTTTGTTTTGATGTTCCTTTTCATTTTATTATAAACTATTTGTGACACAGAGAATTTTTAGTACATTCTCCATGTGTCACATAAGCGACCACTTTGGTTGTGACAGTCTCCCAGCTCAACTAGGCTCTTTAAGCAAATAAGTATTCAATTTTTCTTTGCGATTATTAGCTACAGGGAGTGACAACAACATATTTGTAGAACGTTGAGGCATGATTGTCATGACTTCCAAAAAACCTCATAAATGTCTATTGGCGTTGGTCATCTATATCCTCGACGACTCTTATCATTCTTTTCTTCCACGCTCATCATCACCTACAAGGAGAGAGACAGAGACAACATGTTTGTAGGACATTGAGGAATGATGGTTCAAGGTAGGTCAACCCCTATTTACCTCCCCCAGTGGTCAGCATATTTTAGCGGTATCCAACATTTATCTCAATCAATCGCACATGGACCGACCTGCACTCTAAAGTTGCTATAGTCATATGTCAACATGTCTTTATTAGAACAAAGGAGGAAGTGCAAAGATGCTAGAGCACATCATCATATTGTTCTTAAGGAAAAGAGACGTGGACTAGAAAAAACTTAAGAAGAACATAAAGCTCAAGTTACTAACTGCCGACAATTGTACTGTTCAAAGAGGTAGCGCCCGGATGATCCAATTTTGGCAGTTACAGGTATAGTTTCATTAACTAAAAAATAATCTCCAAAGAGGCTGCATCAAGTGAAAACTGAACAACATGAACCAATTCTGGCAGCTACAGGTCAGGTTTTATTGACCGATGCTGAACTTGCTAGTAGAGGACCTCCGTGCCCTTCAAAGAGGTTGCCTAGTCAAGTTGAAACAGATGAATATCAAAATCGCGAAGCTTCAGATACAAATTTAATCAATGTTAAAATAAGTTAGTGCTAATTTGCCAGATACACACACACACACACTCTTTGGTCTTGCTTGAAATATTTTAAATTATAAACTCAACACTGGTGTTGTCAAACAGCCGTTGACGCTTCAACTATTTTTGGGAAAAAGATACGTTTGACTGACAACATGTATCTCAACCAATGGGATATTGACTAGCCTGGACTATAAACTCAATGCAGCCATCTATGGGCACGTCTTTATTAGAAGAAAGGAAAAAGTGCAAAGATGTAAGAACATTGCATTGAGATAAGAGACATACGTGTATACTATAAAAGACTTTAGAAGAACATGGATCTCAAGTTGCCAACAACCGACTACAATACTGTTCAAAGAAGCTGCCACAAATGGTAACTTAAGAACATGATCTAACTTTTGCAGCTGCACGTGCAGTTTCATTGACTGAAAAGTATTGTTCAAAGAGGCCGCATCAATTCGAAAATGTACGACATGATCCAATTATGGCAGCTATAGGTATACTTTCATTAACTGATAAAGGCAATAATCATAATTATATATATACTACAACTTGCCACAGATGGAAACATGAAGAACATGATCTAACTGTGGAAGCTGCAGGTGTATTTCATTAACTGGAAAATATTTTCTTGAAATCTGAAAAGAGACCCACTAACCAGAGCAAAATCGTGCTACACGGCCAAGAACAGAAACATAAAAACAAGAGGATAAAACATTGTGGAGAACCAGTGGTACTCTGAGAAGGAGAGAAAGAAACACTCTCGGACAATGAACACCTTCCCATAGGAGAGAAACACACATGCTGACATCACTAAGTAAGCACACTAAGTGCCCATATTTGAGGAGCCACACAAGCACTCCTTTGCCCATAGAAGCCGTGCTTTGCAACCACGATTTTTGTTGAAGTGAAAACCAAGATTCAATTGAAATTACACAACCCATTTATGAGAAATCATTGTTAAAAAAGGCGATTTCCATGGAAGCCGTGGGTTTTAACCACAATTTTTATTGAAGTAAAAACCAAGAACTCAAATGAAATTGCATAACATTTTTAACAGAAATCGTCGTTACAAAAGGCATTTTTTCAATGGAAGTCGTGATTTCCAACGACGATTTTTGTTGAAGTGAAACATGTTTGGAACAAAAAACGTGTTCACTTGACACGAAACACGTTTTATGTTCAACCAACAACAGTAAAATGTAAATCGTTATGAGAAAACGTGGTTCAAAATCACGATTTATTAGAAAACGTGGTTCAAAATCACGATTTATTAGAAAACGTGGTTCAAAACCACGATTTATAAGAAAACGTGTTTTTGAAGCACGTTTTACTTTAAATCGTGGTCTTGAACCACGTTTTCTCATAAATCGTGGTTATCAACCATGTTTTCTTTAGAAACATATATTGGGAAACACGTTTTCCCTCAAGTCGTGGTTGTAACCACGTTTTGGTTCAAGTCAGTTTTAGAATTCGACTGAAATGTTTTTTATGAAAGGCTTTTTCGCTTTAAGTCGTTGATTACAACCACAACTTCTTTGTTGAAATGAAAACAAAGACAACTGCATCACAATATGTGCATATTTTGTTTGGTGGTCTGAATTTGAATGGCTTGTTTACATAACCTGCATGTGAATGGCTCAAGAAAGTTGATTAAGTTTCATTATCTTCATAGCATGATTGGACACCAATAGAAAGATTTGTGAGGAAAACAAATTATCATTGCCACAAGGTTTTTGCAAGCATCCTGAACCAATCCCCTCAATAGCTCATTAAAAAACCAAAGAGAAAAAGAAAAAGATGCATTACCTAATTGGACAACACCAGTACGATTAGGTATTGATGATTCAATAACAATAGTTATGTTGGCCTTTGTTTTAAACCAATATAATGGAAGCATCATAATCAACACAATTTAATAGGTTCATATAAAACTCCCAAACTAATGTGGATCATCCATGGAAATGAGATTCATATACTTATTACTTGCTTGAATTATACCATCATGTCTATCTACACGAACTTCCGCTGTTGATTTAGCACACTACAAGAAAATGCGTCTTTTGCGACGGAGTTTTAGCGACGGCATAGATTCCGTCGCTAAAATGAGTTTTACCGACGGAAACCTCCGTCAGTAAAACTCCGTCGTAAAATATTATTTAAGCGACGGATTTATTCCGTCGCAAAAAACTCCGTCTGTGAAAAGGCGTTTTACCGACGGAAACCTCCGTCGGTAACACTCTTCCGTGAAATATTATTTAAGCGACGGATTTATTCCGTCGCAAAAAACTCCGTCAGTACAAATAGGTCTTCACCGACGGACTTTTAGCGACGGAATAAATCCGTCGCTAAAAGTCTATTAAATTCACAGATCTGCTTCTCTCTTCAAAAATCCCAAAACCCAACTTCCCTCTACCCCGGCGGCGACCTCCCTCGACATCGGCGGTGACTTCCCTCGACCCCGGCGAAGACCTCCCTCGACAACGGCGACCACCTGCAACTCCGGCAACCACGGGCCCTCACCTCCGGCAGATCTGTGAAGAGGAGAGAGACTACCCCGGTGGCGACCTCCCTCGACACCGGCGGTGACTTCCCGCGACCACGGTGGTGACCTCCCTCGACGACGGCGACCACCTGCAACTCCGGCGACCACGGGCCCTCACCTCCGGCAGATCTGTGAAGAGGAGAGAGACTGAGAGAGAGAGAGAGAGCAGCGTCGACCACCGGGACCACCGGAGACGACGGTTTCTCACCTCCGGTAGTATTTCTCGTGAGGTAAAGTTCTTGTCTTCCTCTCTATTTGCTCTATGCTATACCTTCTGTCTTCCTCTTATACATGTAAATTGCTGTGAAAAGTTAAAGATGATTTTAGATTGTTAATTGTGCATTGAGCATTTGAGATATTGAGATTATTGACGGAGGATGGGACCCAATTAGATTGAATGTGTGATTTTTGTTAATTTTTATTGCATTGAGCATTTGAGGATTGAGAATTGAGATTATTGACGGAGGATGAGACCCAATTGGATTGAGATACCTGTTAGTTAGCGCAGACACGGACACCACGTCTGATCGACGGTGTCCGACATTTAAAAAACAAATTAACGTATGCCGATGTGTCTGGAGGTGCGTGTCGATGGGCGTCGGACACGTGTTGGTATGTGTCGGACACGTGTCCGGAGGTGTCGGAATTGAGGTTGTTGACGGAGGATGAGACCCAATTGGATTGAGATACATGTTAGTTAGTGCAGACACGGACACCACGTTTGATCGACGGTGTCTAGCATTTAAAAAACAAATTAATGTATGCCGATGTGTCTGGAGGTGCGTGTTGGTGGGCGTCGGACACGTGTCCAGAGGCGTCGGACAAGCGTCGGTATGTGTCGGACACGTGTCCGGAGGTGTCAGACACGTATCGGACACCATATTGACATCCTATATGAGGTGTCGGAATTGAGGTTGTTGAATGTGCATTAAATTTAGGTTAGTTAGGTTAATGAGACATTTTTAGCATGCACCCCCTGGAATCTAATCGTGGCTCCAGCGCTGGCTATAATTAGCCCTAATTAGTCCTGATTAACAATATTTTAGTAAATCAATTAACCCTAATTAGCTCTAACGAGCCTAATTAGTTTTAATTAACCCTAAGAATCTGATGAAATTCAAATTAGCTGCAATTACCTCAAATTAGCCCAAATGAACTCAAAACCCGCGCATATTGATTGTAGTTAGCCTAATTAGTCATAATTTGCACTAACATAACCCAATTACGCCTAATTAGCGCTAGTTAGGAATAATCAACACTACTCGGCACCATCAAAACCCTAATTAGGACTAAATAATCCTAATTAGTCCTAATCAACCCTAATTAGTGATAATTATCCGAAACTAGCCCTCATTAACATTAATTAGCCCTAACATAACCCAATTAAGCCTAATTAGCCCTAATTAGGACTAATCAGCACTACTCGGCAAACGGGGGGGGGGGGGTCGGTGCCACACGACATCGTCCGACACAAGAACGCGGTCGAGCACCCAGATCTGGAGGACGATGAGGTCGTAGCTCTGACGTATAATCAGACGCACGTGCGGAAGAAGGACAAGGATGAGACACACCGGGCGGGCGACTATATTTCAGATATTGCCCGGCGGATCGATGTGAGTCAATTTATTTAAGTTAATGTTTTTTCTTTCTATCCTCAATGTCTGTTTCGTTAATTAATGCCCTAACATATCGTTAAACCACTATTTTTGCAGGCCTCGTATGAACAGTTAAGGGGGTCCGAGCAGCAGTCCGGACAGCCATCAGCGTCCACTAGTACGGCTGCGAGTACTGGGGGGTTGAAGCGATGGCTGGATACGCAGGAGGTCGTGAATCGGCCGAAAGGCCGCATACGCGGCCTGCCTAGCACGACTGCTCGTGCCGTGATAGGAGCGTCCTCACCCCCTGCTGCCCCTCCACAGACACCGGCTCCTCGGCCTCAGTTGGACGACGAGGAGATCCAGCGCATTGCTACAGTGGTGTGCCGGATGATCAGGGAGCAGGGCACTGTTGGACATGCCGCCCCGGCCCCGGATCAGCAGGATCCAGATCCGGGACTCGGGAACCCCTGATGAGCCCCTTCCCGTGTCCGTTCCTAGCTTCCCCCCCCCCCCGTGCCCGGCTTGTACTCTTCTCCCCTCTCCTAACCGGCTATATCCGGTTCCCGACTTGTACATATATTGTTGTTTTTTATTATAAATATTTTTTTATAATTGATTATATATATTTCTTTCTGTATTGATTATTGCGCGTTGTTGTTGAGATTTGAAAATTGTATTACAGGTCTGGGTAATTGAAAAATTTTAAAAAATTCAAAAAAAAAATTGACTTTTAGCGATGGAATAATTATTTAGCAACGGAATATTCCGTCTCGAAAATATAACTCCGTCGCTAAAAAATATAATTCGCGACGAAATATCCGTCGCTAATTAAAAATAAATCCGTCGGTAAAAATGACATATTTAGCGACGGATTTAAAAATTCCGTCGCTAAACTATTAGTGACGGACTTTTATATGAGGGATATTTAGCGACGGTAAATCCGTCGCTAAAATAATTAGCGACGGATTTTTGACTTTTAGCGACGGATTACCCTGTCGCTAAAACCCTATTTTCTTGTAGTGGTATACCTTTGGTTTATGTGCATTTATTGTAACTCAAAGGATGATAGTTTCCTAAATATTGTAAGAGTCTAATCAAGTCGAAAGCATGTAACTTGAATTAAAAAATTGAAGTGAATGGACAAAAACACTACATGTATGTCTCTTATGCTTCAGAACAATATATCAATGTCTTCTTGCATCTTTGGACTTCCACCTTTGTTCTAACAAAGAAATGTCTTCCATAAAAACTGAATTGAATAGATGAAAACACTTTTTGTATGTATCTCATGCTTAAGAACATTATAATGATGTTTTCTTGCATCTTTAGACTTCCATCTTTGTTCTAATAAACAAATGTCAACATACACACGTTGCCAATGACTAATATAAGCTAGTCCATAGGCTATTGACCGACATACATTTGCATATAACTTGAACATATTCATTTCCCATGAATGGTAGAAGCATTTACCTTTGTTTTTTAACATATACATCCGGGGCATTACAACCAATAACTAACAAATGGATATTCTCAATATGGAAGTACATAGCTACAATTATGATTATTGCCTTCATCAATCAATGAATGTGAGTTCTTCGTACTTTTGGTGCATTAGGTGTAAGTCATGTTTTAGGTATATGCGGCACGGAGGGATTCTACGCGAAGAAAGAATGTAGATGGTACAGATGGTGGGGTGATGAAATGCAGGCTACTAAGGGTTACCAATGACCTTTTCTATGGGTGTTATAATGTTTATTTTCAAGGAAAATCGTGGTTAGAAACCACGACTTCAGTTCAAATCGTGGTACGAAACAACGACTTCAGTTAAAATCGTGGTTAAGAACCACGTTTTCAAATCAAAACGTGTCCCTCCCTCACACTTGGTTTGATATAAAGTCGTGCTTAGTAACCATGACTTCATTGGAAAGTGCATTTAAAAACCACAATTTTAATTAAAGCGTAATTTATATTATTCAATTTTTGTCGTGCCAAAAGGTCTTTATTTATTCGGAAGACGCCTTTTAAAAATGCGATTTTAATTTCCTAACAGAATATATTTTTGTTTCCCATTTTCTCTTTCATTTTTTGTTTAAATTAGACAAATGAAGTGGGAAACATATATAGAAAATGAAAACGCCTTTGCAAACCACGTTTTATGTGGAGAAGGTACGGTTTTGAACCGCGATTTTCCAAAAGGTGTTATATGGGTAAATAACGTGGCACTTTTTAGTCGCTCGCTAAATTTCATTTTATGTGGAAACAAGTCTAAAAAGTCGCTCGCTAAATTTCATTTTATGTGGAAACAAGTCTAATTTGTGGCACTTTTTAGTCGCTCGCTAAATTTCATTTTAGACCGCTTCGAATCTATACATTCAAGGCAAGTTTGACGTGTGGCCAAGACTCCGGCCTGCGTCAAACTAGATGAACATTTTTTTTTGTGATTTTGTCCCAGACCATTTGTGCTGCATCTTCTTGTGTAACTAACGTGGTTACTGGACTAGTTTCTTCACCAAAACTCAGGATCTTCACTCCGTTCCTTTAACAAGGCATTAGAGTGTTACTCTTTACATCCGTTTAAGGAACTACGACAATTTGGTTGAACATAGAATGCTCCTTTAGTTTATATGACATGAGCGAATGTTTCTGTGAGGTCACACCGGAGACACAATGACAATTGCAGGCATGGTGCAACCACTGGAATATGCTATGTTACTGCGATAAAGGAACATATATACTTTATTTAAGGACCATAATGGTCAAGTTATCGTGATTAAGGAATTCAAGAAAAGAACTCTAGGCTCGCAGAAAAGAGTTGAAGATGTTGAAAGTGCAAACAAAGATTTTGGCTTTTAAAGTGGCTGGCAAAGAGGCTTATGAAGATGGGATACAGAGACCATAGGAGAGGGTCAAAGCCATCTCTACGGAAGGAGTCCAATTGAGGGAAATGCGTCTTGACCCCAACATCAAGAGAACCGCAGGGATTAAGGGCCCAAGCGAACAGGATGGCAATTGTTGGGACATAAGAGCTAAAAATACCAAGCAAGGACATTATATTATTCTTAGTACTCTGATAGTAGAGGAAAAGAATTGAGTTCTGTAATAGAAGATATTAGGAGTGCCACAGATAGGTTAGAGGAAGTTTCCAATCGTGAAGTCGAACATGGAGTTTGTGAAGCCTTGCTAAATCATGTCAGAGAGCTACACATACTAGATGGAGGCTCTTCTCATTAAATTTGGATGCCCGTATAGACGTCGAACCAAATGAAATTTGCTTGAGGGCTTTAAAGGTGATCGGGCCAATAACATCCCTACCCCCCTTTAAAAAGGTCCACAGGGCTGTCATTGGGTGCAACTCATTAGGTAGAGAATGGATTTGAAAGGCGTTAACTTAGCGAAATCTTTTCACTTACCCCCCACAATCTGCCTCCATGGTGAGCTAGTAATTTCTTGATCAATATTTTAGGCGCCAAACAGACCCCATCATTGATCCCCATGTATTGATAGGGTGAATACCCGGTCTATCCAATTCTAGGCAAAATGAATAAAAGGACCTCAAAAAAATCTCTTCTCGCCATATGAACTCTAACTCCTTACTTACTAGATCTGCCCACTCATGTGATGTCCATAAACTCTTGCATGCATCTACACCATCAGCCTTTTGGCATCTGTGGCATCAGTCCATCTCAAAATGCCTACATTAACATTATTATATGTTGGTAAATCCCGTCACTGCTGATAAAAAATTGCATGGCCGGATGACAAATGGCTCATTCACAAGACTTACTTCAGGTGCATATTCTTATTTTTTTAAGATACTGTTGAATGCCAAAATACCATAACTTGCCATTAGGTTCTTCACGGACATCGAAGTAATAAGCACTTTCATCTTGATTCTAATAGGAATTTTTGCTAGGTACCTAAATCAAGTAGTCAAAGCATCTATGTCTTTGAAAAGTGGAACCAAAACATGTGAATACTTGTGATAAGAAAACAATCTTCGATTATTAGTTCTGAGCCACTGTAAACTCTTACATGTTCCACATTTACATTCAAGGAAAATTGTAAACCCCATGATGGATGCTTCATATTCTGTAGTGCTGTAGGTGTTACCAGCGAAAAGAAAATGTGAACCAGCTTTGGATACCAATACAACCCCAGCCCCGCCCCTTGATGATTGGGTGCTCCATCAAAGTACATGTGCCACCACGAGTAATGAATCATCTTTTATCTCATGTAGTGGTGAAAAGGATTTCTTCATTTAGAAAGGAAGTTGTCGCCGGCTCGTAGCCTCCGAAAGGGTCTTAAAAAGTTGTGGTAGAATTGCTTAACCTTTTACTGACTTCTGAGTTGCATAGGTGATATAGAATTCTTATTGAATAACTTGCCAACACGATTCAATCCATGTGCCCATTCTAATCTAGCAAATGTGTACTAGATACTCCATTTTGGAAATTAGATGGGGGGTGTAGCTAAGGTCGTAGTGTCGTAATGGTAATGCAGTCCAAGCAAGAGCTCAACATGGTCGCTCTATCGGTGAATATTTTCCTTTGTAGTTGGTGAGTTACTTTCTCATGTAGTAAGTCGCGTGTTTATTCCTTTGGCCTTGTCACACTTTCGCAATACACAACGCATGGCTCCGCTAGTGACTGAAAAGTGCGTTGTGAGTGGTTTACCTTGAATATGTGCATCAGGGGCATGTGCATCCATAAGTTGGTTTTTTATCTTTTCAAAGCTATTTTGCAATCCTCACTCTAGTCTATAAGGAAACTATGTTGCAAAAGTTTATATTTAGGCTGAAAGCGCTGATTAGTTGGTCGATGAACCACTACTAAAGATGATACGCCTCATCAACCATCGTATACCATTTTTTGTTCGGCGTGGCATGTCCACAATTCCTTAAACTTTGGCAAAATCCACCATGATACCTCGGTTGATGACTAAGAGCCCTGGAAGTTTAGCGAACTGCCTCTGAAAAATCACCAGAAGGATTTTACGAGTCGCCGTCTTATTTAATTAAAACTTAGGAAAATAATAAAAAAAACCTGAAAATGACACTGAAACTGTCCAAAGGACTACCTAGTCTATTGAAATCAGGGAAATATGTTTGGTGACTAAGTTCTACAATGGAAAAGAGTTAGGCACATGCCAATACGCTTTCGGTCTCTACTTCATTTTTATTGGTTTTTTTTGCCATTTTAACACATATACATAGACATGCAATAAAATATCGAATCCTAAGTTTATTTCTATATTATTGGCTTGAACTCGACATAAGGGGTCGAATGGCCTATGTATCCACTCGGAAAAAACGAGAATCAAATCATCATAATTCGACTCTGGTCCTACGGGAGGTGACCTACACTTCGGACTTAGACTTGAATAAGAAAATGAAAAGACCTACGCTTCGGTTTTAGGCTTGAGCTAAGAAAATGAAAAGATTCTTCTTTATGTTTTTTGCACTAGAATTGAAATGTGATCGCGGGAAATGGAAATGATTCTAGACTGCTAAACTACACTAGAAAACTGTAAAATATACCTCGCCAACATGCTTGTTTAGAGGACTCGAGAAGGCTATGCAAAGGATCCACAATGACTAGAGACTCGTTTAAAGTAAAATGTGAAAGGCTAATTTCTTTAAGAGATTATACACCACTTCTCAAAGAAATGGTAGAAAAGCTCTAAGGAGAAAAAACTGGATCCCTCAAAATGTAGGCCAAGGGCTCTATTTGTAGAGGTCTGGGATGCAAAAAATGATAAAGATGGCCATACTAATCTGTGATATGATGATAACACAGAACATTTAATAAAAATCACAGAACAACACAAGTCAACCGCCCCGTTTTATCCAATAATTATATATATATTTTTTGAATTTCGAAATGTTATCTAACCCTAATTCTTTAGTTATCTCTAATTTTCTAGATAGGATGTACCAGATTTGGCAGTTATCTTCATATTTCACTTAAACCCATTATCTAATCTCTTGCACATGGGATGAATAAAAAAAAATCCTTAAATCCTCTGGACAAAACACAATCTAGACATGGACTGGATTGACATAGTTGACTAGACTCAGCCCATTTACTGATTGGACAGTTGGACTAGACAACTAGACCCAATAACTGGACTAGACTGTTAGACTGGATTGGACCAAATTAATTAGATTATCAGGCCTAACCTCTAATAACAAAATCTAATTATAATGAAGCCCAATAATTTTTTAATTAAAAACGACTACAAATGGGGTGTTTACAGAGCCCCTCGGTGAAGGAGCTCCCATGGGTGCAAATGTCACAAAAAAACAACACATTTTTGTAGTGAAACACGATAAGGTCACAAGACTCTGAACAGACTCGCAGACCATGACACATATATGAGGTTGGACCTTTACAGGACTTCCTACGTATCCTTCGAAGAGGAACCAGACCAATGCAGCTCGTGAAGGATAGGGATACTGTTCCAAAGTCGGAACCATCAGTAACAACGATTGGTCGTCGAATAATATCTTAGGGAAAGTGGAGTGAACCTTGTTTGGAGCCTGATCCAATAGTAACAAGGATTGGTCGCCAAACAAGGGGCACGTCTTTGGAAGCCAGAGCCAAGGGTAAGAACAATTTGTCATCTAAGGATACTAAAAAGTCAAGTATAAGAGCTAGAGCCAACGGTAACAATAATTAGTCACTTAAACATGAAAGTACATCTAGAAATAGAAGTCAACATCACAATAATTGGTCGTCTAGATGCACCAAAGGTTTATGACTAAGAGTCAGAGCCAACAATAACGATGATTGGTCATTTATTCATAAGGACATACGCCTAGAAGCCAGAGCCAATACTAAGGACGGTTGGAAGTCTAAGAATATATGAATGAAATTTTGTTTGTTTTCGGGGCCACCGAATCGATTTGAATGGTCGACAGACAAAACCCATATTTAGATGCCGGAGCCACCAAATTGTTTTGAATAGTAGTCTAGATGTAAAAACAAGTAATAACTCTGCCCGTTGCCGGAGTCACCAAATCGATATGAATGGTCGACGAACAGGGCCACATATCTAGATGCCAAATCCATTTGAGTGGTCGACAGATAAGATTATGGTATTACTAGATGCCAAAGCCACCAAACCGATTTGGGTGGTCGTCTAATAATACGAGAATAGCTTTGGCTGTTGTAGGAGCCACCAAATCAGTTTGAGTGGTTGACGAACAAAGGCTTAACGAAGAGCTAGAGCCAACAATGAGTCCAAAAGATTGGTTGTTAACCAGATTTATATTTAATAGCCAGAGCCAACAACGCATCGAAGCGATTGGTCGCTTAGATATAAGAAAAGGTGAACCCAAGAGCCGAATCCAACAACAAATCAAAGCAGTTGGTTGCTTAGGAACACCGAAATATATCCAAGAGCCATAGCCAACAATGTGTCGAAGTGGTTAGTCGCTTGGATATAAGAAAATTTCAAAAATATCACTCGAAGTCGAAGCGAAGAATGTCTAAAGATAGCTGGTTGTTGAGTGTCGACCGAACATATCAATTACCTTGATATGAAGAAAATGTTACTTCTAGCAACATAACATGAGATCTTGCACTTGCCTCACACCGTACAACATCGCTAAACTGACAACAAATTTGAGTAATTGAATCGGAAAAACAATCCGAGGATGGGCAAACATGCACAGTCAAGGATGTAAGCACACAAATATTGGATAAAAATGACTTAGGTGAATATGCTGGATATCATGCAAAACACACAAGCAAGTAAAATACGCAAACTCATGTAGAGAGGGATCACATAGGCACGCACGGGACACAAAAACACGTACAATGAATTTTAATTTTTTCGGTTGATCAGGGAAGGGGATGAGTCAAAATAACATGTTAAAAACTGTCTAGTAAGTCAAAGAGTTTGAAATTCGACAAATTAAAGTGTCGACAACCTACTGGTTAATCAGAGACTTTGACAGATCTAAATGATAGAACAGGACGGTTTATCTGTTAAAATTTGGACGAGATATTGGGGTTTTTCCGCAGAGTCTCAATCACAATCTATTCACAGTCTCTTTCAAATTTAGCAATGAGGATGAATTTTCTCTCACAAATCCTACCCCAATCATACTCTTATATAAATTCCTAAGTCTCTTGTTCTTCTGTAATTTTGCACATAAACATGAAGTTTCAACGCACTAGGAAATGACATAAAGGTGGGCCCAAATTGGGCATATTTCTCAATTCTGGCCAAACACATGGACGGATGATCACTCGATCCTCACTCTGGATCAAGATGCGCACATTACCCTTCATTTTTTTGCTGACGAGGTATGTTTTCTACCGATTATCTACCAATTCCACACACTCTTTCACACTTTTCTCATACATTAGGCACTCACATGCAAAATAGGGCTCACAATAGTTTTATTTCTTGTTTTTCATGCACCCCTTGCATAAACCGGATGGATTTTTAAGTTCTTTCTTTTTCTTTTGGTATTTTGCAACCCCTCCCCACGAACATCCACTATAGGGCTCCCTGAATCTGGTATGGGAATGGTGGGGGAAGATACTGGATTCGATGGGAAATAGGATAGTCGAAACCGGTTTTGGCTTACTTTTGAAGGGGTTTCATGCTTTTACCCGGAGTAAAAAAAATCTTTTGTGTTTGGCCAAACGTTGGCAAGATTCCACCAACATGTTCTAGTTACCTTTCGGGGAGACCACACTTATCGCATACAACTTCACAAATATCACAAGTACTCGCATTTGAGGGAGGTCCAACCCATGGGCTTATGATCTCGAACAAGGACCGTGACCTCTTAGTCCGGTTGCTTGCATTCCAACCGTCTTACAAAAAGGGCAGTTCCATTTTGCTCAATACCCTCAATTTCTACTGCGAAGGTATGCTCTTAAAGTTCCTGACGAGGAATTCATTAATCATTAGGTTCACAGGTTCCTGTTGTACATCTTGAGAGACATTTTTCAGTAACTGGGATGACTCAGTACAGCTCTGGTGCCTGAGAGCTTTTGAGGATATCGAGGAGATAGGGGAGTACGGACTGGGTACTCCAGCTATGGCTCATCTTACCATTCGATGGGCTCAGTGTCTCTGAGGCAGTCCTTGAGCTTCGTGGGATACTGTGATGTATGGGAGGTATGTCTTTGCTATTAAGCCTTTTTTTTTTCTCATTTATGCGATAGCCATATTATTCACATTTTGTCTCTGCTCATAGATTTGGGCTTTCAAGGTTTTAGGGTCTCGTGCACCGTAACTGGGGCAGGGGCATACTAATGGGACGGATTTGATGCTGTAGGGGTGGAACTTTTGGGATGAACAAGTGGGGGCCTACCAGGATAGCTTCAATGGGTTGACTCAGTGCCCGGTAAGAACTTATTCATTTGTACTTTAGCCTTTGAGTTTTCGTTGATGTTTATTTCATGAGTACTCACATCTAATTTTCTTTTAGGTGTCTCTGTCCAAGTGGCAAGGAAAAAAGTTTTACCCTGAGGAGTTGAAGCTCATTGGGCGCCAGGTTCTACTAGTAGGGTACTCCCAAGAGAAGTTTTATCTGGGGGAGAGGGTACTATTCTAGTACTACACTGATGTCGAGGCTCGTATCCCATTGGCCCCTTCCCTAGAGTTGTATCAAATCGGGACTTTGGATTGGAGGCTGAGGCAGAGTCTGACTCGGGGGATTGGTGCATCCTCCTTGAGATGGACGAACAACTTGTATTTACAAGGCATTTGTATAAGAGGATTTAGCCCCTCATTTGACTAGAGAGTGGGAGAAGAGTATCCAGAGGACAAGGGTGGCTTGGGACCAAAAGGGCAAAGGCAAGAAGAAGGAGAAGTCTGTAAAGGGGATTCCGTTGCAAGAGCCATGAGATGGAGCAGATCCCCTGGTTGAAAAATAAAAATGATGTGCTAGGGCTGAAAGATCTTGCTCGCATCAAAACAGTAAACTCAAGCCTTAACTTCGTGCAATTTGACTTTTTATGCTTAGCAATGACTTCCTTTTTGTAGGTTCCAAGATTGATGCTGAATGATGCTTAAAGGATGATCCATAATTTGAAAGGCATGGTAACCACTATACAGGACTTGCAGAGGTTAATGGGCCATCTGTAGAGATAATGAAAGTTCCTACACTAACCCCCTTAATGCCACCTTCAGAAGGTGCGTTGAGTGCGAAACAATGTTTTGCTGCCCCTGCTGCTCAGACCCTTTTTGGAGGAGCTTCAATGCCATCAATTGGAGGTTGAAGGAATATGAGAGCAACTAATAAAGTGCACCTCAAGCCAATTCGTAGATGGGAGTCCTAACCACCCAAAGAGAAGGAGGCTTCCAGTGCAAGCAAGAAAAAACCCTATCCCCTTATAGCTGAAGAAATTAAAAGTCCAACGATCTGCCAGGGTTACAATAGTACTTTACAAGACATAGGGGAAGCCTAGTGTATCGACTGAGCCTATAATATTGGAGTCATCCCCCGACCTTAAGGACAAGGACTATGAAGCCAAATGAGACGATGAGCCTTAAAGATTCGGTAACGAGGAGGAAACTAGCCCCAAGAAGCCTCGAAAGGACTGATGATTGATTGGTTTATCTTAGAGTAGGATTGGGAGTTCATTAGGCTAGGAACTTGTTTTATCGAATTCTATCTTTTTGTAATGGACATTTTCTTATAGTAGACTTGCTTATTAGTATTTCTTATGTGAATGTCCTACTTTAATGCATACACACACTTGCACAAAAAGAAAGAAGAATGGGCAGAAAAATGGGTTGAACTTAAATTGGATTAGATTGAGAACAGGTGCAGGGTTTGGCCTTCGCATGGGTAAACTCCGCAAAAAAATCCATAAGAACTGACTAAGTGGACAGATTGTGAACTTTTCTAATCTTGGGCCTAAAACCGGCCCGTTGGTCAGAAGCAAAATCCATTTTTTGAGTCAAACCGGACTGTTGATTAGAGAGATCAACTTCCATAAATATTTAAAACAAAAGGAAAACCCATCGGTTTATCGAAAAACCATCTGATTTGTCCTATAAGTTTTTTTAAATTTTGAGTCATATCTCTAATTTGCTTATCAGTTTTTGAGGCAGTTTGGTTATGGGCAAGTGTTTCCGAATTCTTACGGCGATTTCACTGTGGTGAGAAACCTTAGCCCTTCACTGATCAAGGCTCTTGCTCAGGGTTGTGGCTTTTCGCCTTACACTGATAGTTCCAGGCCGATTCTTATTGATATAGATCCGGTTGCTCCACTGCTGTCTGATGCTTATATCTGGTGGCTTTGGCCCTTCATTTGTAAGAAGCTGTTGGCTACTGAGAGTTAACTGCGGGCAGAACTTAATAGGAATTTCTTGGGTGCCTATGAGATCAAATTTCTTGTTAAAGAGGAAGCTCATTCTGAAGTTAGTCTAGGGCATGATTTGCATGACTCCCATAAATCTTCACGGAGTACAGTTCAGGGCTTCTGTTGCGCTGACAAAGGAAGAAGTTTGAATCATCTAGATTAGGCAGTCTCTGATTGATTCCAAGCTATTTGAAGACAAGTTCGATGTAAACGAGAATCCGATATGGTCTTTGCACATTAATGAACCTTGGAAGAGCCGTTCCTAACTGATTAAAAAGAACCACCAAAAGAGGCCACTAGCTAACAAGGCAACCCCGGAACATGAAGACGGTGCAGATGCTTATATCGAGGGGCAGTTTGATGGAAAGTGTGAAAAGGGGTGAAAATCAAACAAATGGGAAAAAGCTCAGCAACTAAAATAGAGATTCTACAGGAAAGGGTTTCGACATCAGAGAGACTGACTTATAAAAAGGACAAGTAGAAATTGGGCTCGATCATGTTCTGGATGGAGATGATCATCTTTCCTTGAAGAAGAAAAAAAGGGCATGACGATAGTTTACTCTTAGGTTGTTGATAGGACTTAGAAGTTTTTCTCTTTGCCCTAACTTTTGCCTAGGCCACCTTTTTTAGGGTTTTTGACCTAGCAGGCTTTAATTTATTTTTTTAGTAGTTTTTTCTCTTGGTTTTATCCTAACTTTTGTCTAGGACGCCCTTTTCATGATTTTTGTCCGAGCTGGCCTTTTTATTTTTCTCGACAATATAGTCGAATTCATAACCAGTGGAATGAAGACTTTTTTATTGAAATTTGAGCACACCCGAGGCATCTTTACGGGCTGCCTACGTACCTTCATATGTCGTGTTACACTAGAATGTGTGTGCTGAGTAGTGTTCTTAAAGAAGGATCAGGTCATTCATAGTTCATTTACAATTTTCAATCATGCATAGTATTTCTTTAGTTAGTCTAGGTTGACCAATCATGACAATTCAATTTCACCTAAATCAACTAATAAAGTTGCACCTCCGGTCATGATTTGCTTGATCATATAAGGACCTGACCAGTTAAGTTCAAACTTTCCTCGCGGCTTTCGAATTTTTCCAATATTCTCCTTCAATACCAATAAGCCACGTCCTTTCACTCGCTTACTGAATGCTCGGGCATCCTTTTATGGCAACCCTAAATGTGGTGTAGAACTTTTAACCTTTTCTCATCTGCTATCCTCAACTCTTCAAAGCGATGTCATATCCAATCTTCCTCGGCTATTTGATTTTCCAATCGTACCTTAAGAGATGTTTCTTTTAATTCCACCGAGGACCGCTTCCATACCATAAACTAGAGAATAAGGATTAGTTCCGGTTGATGTTCTCACCGATGTCCTATAGGCCAGAGAGCATACTGAAGCTTATCCGGCGAGCTCTAACAAGAATCCATCATTTAACTCAGCAAATTGTTGCCGTTCTTAATAGCGGCTTCTACAGCCCCATTAGCATGCTAATGGTAAAGAGAGGACGATGCCAAATTATAAAACATTCTTCGGCTTACTCTATGACTTCTCCTTCGAAATGTAAACCATTGTCTTAAATCAAATTTCGAGGCACTCCATATTGACAAATAATGTTGGTTCGAATGAACTGAGCCAATTTCTTGGCATTGAGGACAAGGTATGAAGCCGCCTCCAACCACTTTGTAAGGTAATCTATGGCCACCAGTATAAAATCGCGTCCATTAGAAGCCTTAGGATTGATCTTTCCTACCACATCTATTTCCCAAAGTGAAAGGGGTCATGGAGATGTCATGTTGTATAACTCTCGAAGAGGGAGATGCTACAAATTAGGGTACACTTGGCATTTATGGCACCTTCTTGCATGTTCAATACAATCACGTTCTATTGTACTCCAATAGTATCCTTATCCAGGAACTTTCTTTGCTAACATGCGGCTGTTCATATGCGGTCCACACTCAACCAAGTGTATATCTTCCATAATCTGATGGCCTTATCTCTCAGTAACACACAATGAATATTCTCCATCTTAGTGTCTCTTATATAAGTGTTGGTCACACATGATAAACTGTGTTGCCCAATTCCTCAAAGATACACGATATTTTGAGGAGGATCCGTTGGGATATTTACTGTCCCGGATAAGGTTCTAGACATCGATGTACCAAAGTTCAGTTATCTCAACTTCTTCCACGGGTGTAATCATGAAGCAATAAGCTGGTTGATCTATTTTTTAAATCACAAACGGCTCTACTTTCTGTCCCTTGGGTATTTCCACCTTTAATGCAAGCATGGTCAAAAATAAAAAAAGTTTCTTCAGGAGTTGAGGCAAGTAATAGAACTCTACATCCTCGAACTAGTCCATAATTGTCTCTAAATGGACGTGGTATGCTTGTAGATGACGTTTTAATATTCCTCCACATCCCTTGTATCTAATATGTGATAAAGGCTGAATCACCGTAAACCGTAATCTCGCAGACTCTTAGGCTCACAGTCATCTCTTACCCGATGATAGACACTTTGTATTTGGTGGCGTTGTTAGTACCGTCTAAAGTCAACTTGATGGCTATGGGCGAGTGTGCCACGTCTGGTGAAATTAACAGTAATCCTACTCCGAATCCTTTATTATTAGTTTTTTTTGTGTGCCATGCACTAGTATCATCTATTAGACAATTTGCTAGTACGTCGGCCACGACCTTTCCTTTTATGGACTTTTGGGTGTCATATGTGATGCCAAACTCTGAAAGGGGCAGAAGCCACTTTGTTGTGCAGATGGATAGGACCGCTTTTCAAACTGATATTTCATGGGATCCATTCCAGCAAATAATATGATAGGATAAGCCAAAACATAATGTCGGAACCTCTGTGTTACCCAGACTAAAGATACACATTTCGTTTCCAAAGCTAAGTAATTCATCTCTCCCTGGGTCAACTTTTTACTGACATAGTAAATGACTCTCTCGAAAAATGGATGCTCTAAATGTTGGGCCAACAGTGCTCCAGCTACGGTATCGATTACGGTTAGGTATAATAATGAGGGACTACCAGGTGTTGAAGGGCTCAAGACGAGAATGTTGCTCAGGTACTTATTAATTTTGTTAAAAGCTTCTTAGCACAGGGGATTCCACACTTCTGGCCGAACCTTTCTTCAACAACTTGAATACAGGCTCACAAATCATGGTTAACTAGGATATAAGTTGGCTGATGTATTGGATTCTACCCATAAATCCTTGGATTTCTTTCTTTCTCCTAGGTTTGGGGATCTCTACTATGGCCTTAATCGTAGCTGGGTCAACCTCTATACCCTGCTTGCTAACCATAAACCCTAGTACCTTTTCAGGCTGTAACCCTGAACACACTTTCGTGGGTTGAGCCTCTCATTATAGTGCCTTAATCTCTCAAAGTAGTTCCTCAAGACCATACAGTAGTCTTCACGCTTCTTAGAGTTGATGATCATATCATGCAGGTATACTTTTACCTCCTTATGAATCATATCATGGAAGAAGGGTAGTACCAGCTCACTAGTATGTAGCCCTAGCATTTTTCAATCCGAAAGGAATCAGTACATAACAAAATGTGCCTGACACGGTGGTGAAGGCTATTTTCTCCTGATCCTTGGGAGCTATCTTTATCTGATTGTAGCCTACAAAGCCATCTACGAAGGAAACAAACTCGTGCTTTGTGGTGTTATCTGTGATAATGTCTAAAATGGGCAAGGAAAATCATATTTTGAAGAAGCTCGATTAAGGTCACGTAATCAATGCACATCCAAACTTGGCCGATCAGGATAGGTGCAATGTCAGCCAACCACGTAGGATATTCAATAACTCTGATAAACTTCATGTGGATGAGTTTCATAACCCCCTCCTTAACCTTAAGAGACCACTTCGGTCTCAAGTTACAAAGCTTCTGTTTGATGGGTTTGGCTTCAGGCAGGATAGTGAAGTGGTGTTCCACAATCAATGGGTCGATACCAGGCATGTCACTCTATGACCAAACAAATAGAATATATGAATTCTCTTAAGAATGCAGTGACTTCCTCTCTTTTTTTCTCCTCTAGGCTAGCCCCTATTTTAATTTATTTCACATCTTTGGGCGTATTTATTTTGATATTAATTATTTCTTTAGTCACTGGTTTGACTCGATTACACTCTTGATTTTTTATTTCTGTTATCATTTCTTTGAAGTAATTTTTTCCCTGGCCAATTAGTTGTTACTTATCATTAACCGCGTTGATTAATTCATCATACCTTAAATTAGTAACCAAAGAGTTCATGAAATCGACCATCCCATTATCAATTAAAAAGTCAGGAAGAACATAGTAGGTAAGGAGATTCAGATCATCTAAAGAGACATGAACATCTAGGCCTTCTAGTTCATGAATAGCCTCGACATCAAGACAAACTTTGGTAATCCCCACAGCCAGCGGTCTGTACTCGATCATCTAATTCTGCATGCTGCCCCGTGCTGGAATGCTTAAGCTTGTTGCGTCAATATTCAAGTCATCCACTTCGTAAATAAGCATCAGGATGTGCATATCACTGAAGCACATTGTCATTCCCCCAGGCTTCATAAAGTCCATCCAATAAGAGGTGCCTTTTTTGCTTGACTTGGTCTGGCTTGGCAGTTCCTCATCGTCAACCCAATCACAGTCGTAAAACATTTCTCATCCATTGATCAGCTTACCCGTGTCTTGTTGTAGATAGGCTATGAACATCCATAGTGAGGTCCTTATTCTCATTCCTTAACAATGTATCCATTCATGGTAGGGACCTTGGTCATGGCGTCAAAGTTCATGAGTTGCCCATCTTCTAGGGCTTTCTTGGCTTGAGCCATCTTCTTGATAACTTCCTTCTTCTCTTTTTTGGTGGGCTTGTATCCCAACCCAAACTTATCTTTCTTGTTCTATAGAACCAGGAAGCTGGGAAGTCCTTTGCAATTTCCTCCCAAACCCTTTCTAGGGAAATAGTAAAGTCTTCTCAGCATAGGAAGCACTGTAGTGTTACTATAAAGCGCAAAGTAAGAAAGTTTTCATCGAGACAAACTTCCTCGAGCTCCAAACACTGTACTGGGCTGTCAATCTTGAATCCGCTAATAAGAAAATCTAACGATACTCTCCACCTGTCTAATTTGAGTTAGTTGTGAGTCACCCATAATCGTGAAAACAACTTTATCCAAAACAAACTTGACTTTTTGGTGCAACGTAGAAGGGATTACACCAATTGAGTGTATCCACGGTCTCTCTAATAGAAGATTGAATGCAATGAGTATGTCTAGCACCTGAAACTCCACTTGAAAATTGACAGTTCCAGCAGTCATAGGATCATAGGCTCGGACGAGTTAGTTAGAAGGGGTAAATTGTAAGGGATCTATGCCAATGGCTTAGACGATACGTAGGGTTAGACATTTAAGGCAAAACCATTGTCTATGAGGATTAGGGGACCCCTCTTATCAAGTGCTTGTATTATGATATGGAACGGGTTATTATAGACTGATCCCAACTTGTGCAAATCAGATTCAAAGAAGGTGAGGATATTTTGGTAATGAATAGCCTCTAGTACTTGAGATAGGTCTTCTGGTTGTGTCTGTATGGGTATATGGGCTTTGCTTAGTAACTTGATCAAGGCCTATCGGTGTGAGTAAGAAGCAGACAAAAATTCCAAAATGGAGATGTTAGCTTAGTTTTTCGTTAGTTGCCTCAATACCTTGTTGTCTGGGGGGTCTTGGGAAATAATGGGTGTGATATGGCCAGTTAGGGAACAGTTTGATAAACTTGACCTGATCTGGTCAAATGGGACACTTCGATATTGGGCCGAAACACTAAGCTCGTGTCTTCATCGTACTCTTCTTCAGCAGTGAAGGCCTCGATTTTCATCAATTCTTCCCATGAAATAACTACACAAAATTTTGGAAAAGAATCAAACATGGAAGCAGAATGAACACACTGGCTTGTTGAAGTAATGAGTGTAGTCGAATCCATTAGTGGTAGACCATCATTGATAACATTAACCTTGTAAGTTGGTACTGGTTCCTTCCTGATGTTAGGTATGGCGGGAGGGGAAACTTTGCCTTTATCAATAAGGTTCTATATGGCATGTTGGAGACTCATGCATCACTCTATGGTGTGCCCTTTCCCTTGATGATAAGCATAAAAAGCTTGAAGGTACAACCCCTCCGATATTACTACTGTTGTGGGGGTAGGTGGTAACTTAGATATTGATATAGATGAAAATACTCGCCCAATCGAATATTGACATCTCGCAGGGCTGACTCATGGTCAACCAGTCAATCCTGGATTTAAGGGTTACCATATTGGTAGAACTAGAATCCTAAAGGGATCCTAACATAATTAGGAAAGGGTTATGATGTGATCCTTAATGATCAAAACGCGATCCTAATTTAGCTGGTCTAAGGCGTAGCCGTAATGGGACTATCCCCAGGTACGCAGACAACTTCACACACACGCACCTTGTGCCTTATGCTTTTTCAGAGTTCTACGCTTTTAGTTGTGCTCTAACTTAAGCACCAGAGAGTTCCTCCGCCAGAACCCTACCCAGCGGTCACTCCGTGTCCTGTCTTGCAGGTCTATTATCTGGTTGTGGTTCCTGAACAAGTTTTTAGCAACAATAGATAGCATGCCCCCGCAACAGGGCATTCAACGGGGTGAACTTTTTTTTTGGCTCTGAGATTGCTTCCCATGATACCACTTGTTGAGCTTAGATATTGTTGACGTTGTTGGCACTAGCGGGCCTTAATTAGACATCAGAGTTTCTGGTTCCTACTTGGTATGCTCAATATACTTATGTTTCCATCTCACGGGAAACAGTCGTCTGTTAATGGCATCCTCTATCTGTACTAGGGATCCCATTAGTGACTCAAACGATGTGTGGTAGTAGAGAAAGATGTATTCATGGTACACTAGGAACAGGTTGTTTTGAACGGCTATGTTTTCCATTTCATGATAAAGGCAAATACTGATTCCTTGACTCTTGCTTGGTGGTCTCTAGGTCTCTATGAGTGTGTCTAAATCAGTATTGTACTGGTGTTGATTTACAAACTCCATTACAATATTCTCCCAGGTTCAGACTAGGATTTCCTCTAGGGTAAGGAACTACCAGGAGGCAGCTCCAGTTACTTGCGGTGGAAAAGTTAGATTAACTGATTCTGGTTGGCTCCAAAGGGTGCCAACGCACGCCTGTACATTTTGATGTGGATATTGGGGTCTGTAGTTCCGTCAAACTTGTCAATCTCTGGCATCTTAAACTTAGGTGACAATCGATCATTGAGATTCATAGTAAGTGCACTGAGATCCAATGGGTCATTAGGCCTCCTCATTCAGGCAATCTGGGATTCAAGAGCACCCATTCCGGGATAGTAGGCTTCCCTTCCTCATCTTCACATTCATATTGCCAGTTGAACTCAACCTTCTTTTTGTCATCCCTTTTCTCAAGCTTAGTCTCATCCTTCTGTTCTTTCTTACCCCTTTTCTTAAGGTTGTCCATCTCCTTAGATGTTTAGGCCTATTAATATGGGAGGGCTACAAACCTGGGCTGAAAGTCCTTTTGTAACTCACTAAAAATATGGACCAAATCTAGCATATGTGGTTATTCTTCATCCACTAAGGTTTGAATGAGCTTCCCAGAAAAGTCATGAAATTAGCCTCGTTTAGCCTTAACTGTATAGAGAAAATTTTCCAAAATTTAATCACCCAAACCACATAGATTGAACTGGCGGGTTTATACCTCATAGGCGATGGGAGATATTGACCAATGGTAGGGCTTTGGACTAATCGGTCAACGGGTTTTTTTTTTTTTGTGAAAATTTGGGGGATGAGACTGAAAAACCGTCTGGTCTTTTAAGAGATAAACAAGCCAGTTGGTTAGTAGGTCTAGGGGTCTAAAAGATTTTTGGGGTAGGAAGGGTTTTGACTAATCGTATGGTCACTCAGTGATGAACCAACAGGTTGGTCAGTGGATCTAGGGTTCGATTTAAAAAAAAATTAAGGTAGAAAGGGTTCTTACAAATCGTCTATTCACTCGATAAGTGAACTTGGCTATTGATCAGTGGGTTTAGGGTTTGATTCTGAAAAATTTTAGGGGTAGGAAGGGTTCTCACTACCATTCGGTCACTCTATGACTGAACTGGCCAATTTGTTAAGTGGGTCTAGGAGTTTAAGGAACAAGCCAGCCAATTTTGAATATTTAATAAGTACTGCACCTACTGACTAACCAACCAGTTAGGAGCGTGAAATATGGCCAGCTAATTAGAGTCTTCCCTCCTTTGAAAGACTACCAGTCAGCTTACAGAATATTGTCTGGTTCCCTCGCCAATATGCCATAGGCTAAAACAGGTATTCCCCGAAGGTTAAAACACTGAATGGTCTAGGAGTGTTGTTTCTCTCTCAATGCTGATGAAAGGTCACTCCTTTGGCTCGACTGGTACCATATACCTCCTGTCCATAACTAAGGTAGTTAATAATGGGTGATCGCTAGTGCGTGTCAAATTCACCTAGGAAGTTCACCTCATAACTAGGAAGTTCAAGGTTTCAACCGTTACCCTTGAGTTGGTGGGTTGAGGACATACCTGTGTATGTGTGAGATATAGTAATAAAAGCACAAGTACTATAGTTATATCACGTTGTACGTGTTATACAACACAAAGAAAATACAAAAGGGTCAAAAAGCAATATAATATTTTTCAAGTCTAGTCCTCTTAGTTTTTTATTTTTTAGTCCCAGCGGAGTTGCCATTGTAGCGAATCGCCTCAAAAAAATTCTTAGAAGGATTTTAGGAGTCCCTATATAAAATAAACAAAACTTAGAAAAATAAGAAAAACCTAAAAATGACTCTAAAAGTGTCCAAAGGACTAACTAGTCTATTGAAATCAGGGATAGGAACCTTAAAGTGGCTCTATTTCATTACATTCCATCCATATCCTAATTTCACTCATTTAATATCTTTGATATAACAGATGTCGTTTCTAGTCTCTCTCTTTCTATTTCTTCTCTATATATGGAAAGTTCAAAAAATCATCATATAATAATCCAAAAATTGCAATAGAAAAAAAAGGGAGGTTTGTGATGATTTTTAAATCTTTTCTACTACGTAATCTAGTATCCTTATACATGAAGACAATCAATTCGTTCGTTGTGGTCGGAATCTATTATGGATTTCTGACCACATTCTCCATAGGGCCCTCTTATCTCTTCCTTCTCCGAGCTCAGGTTATGGAAGAAGGAGAAGAGGAAGAAGGTGTTAGGCACCCGCCACACCTTTTCGGTCTATACTTCAGTTCTCTTGATTTTTTGCCTTTTTAACACATAATATATAAACATGCAATAAAAAAATTAAGTTTTTTTCTATATCATTGGCTTGAACTCGACATCGGAGCTCGAATGGCCTACGTATCCAATTGGATAAATCGGAGTCAAAACCATCGTAGTTCACTCTAGTCCTGCGGGAGGCGACCTACACTTTGGTCTTAGACTTGAATTAACAAAGTGAAAAGACTCTTTTTTTTTTTATGTTTTTTGTATTAGAAATGAGATGTGATCGCGGGAAATGTGAGAATGGTTCTAGACTACTGAAGTAAATTAAAAACTATAAAATATGCCTCACGAGCCACTTGTCTAGAGGACTTGGGGATACTATGCAACGGTGCAAGGGGCTAGAGACCCTTGTAAAGTAAAATGTGAAAGGCTAATTTCTCTTAGGAGATAATACACAACTTCTAAGAAAAATGATACAAAAGCTCTTGGGAGAAAAAGCTGGATCCCTGAAAATGTAGGCGAACAACCCTATTTATAGAAAGTTTGGGACACCAGAAATGATAAAGATGGCCATACCAATATGTTATCTAATGATAAGACAAAATATTTGATAAAAAAATTGCAGATTGATGCAAGTCAACTAACTGGCCATTTTTCGACAAATCGGTCGGTTCATCCCATAATTTTATAATATTTTCTTTTGAATTTTAAGACCTTCTTTGATCCTAATTCGTTAGTTATCTCAGATTTTCTAGACGGTATGTACTAGATTCAGCAATTATCTTCTTAATTCTGATAAATCCTTGATTTAATCTCTTGTACATGGGATAAATCACAAAAAATTCCTTAAATCTTATAAACAAATCACAATCTAGACATGGAGAAGACTGACATAGTTGGATTGGATTGAGCCCTGAATTGCCAGAGTAGACAACTAGACCCAATAACAGGACTGGACTGGACTAGATACCTAGATTAGACTGGATCAACTTCATTAGAATATATTATCCGGATCAATCTTTAATAATAAGCTCTAATTAATAATGAAGCCAATAGTTAATTTAATTAAAAATGAGTACAAAAATGGGGTGTCTACAGGAAGTTTTCTCAAAGTTGCTCCAAAAGCTTAGTTGGCTGGGTCAAATTGAGCAAGGATTTTTGGAACATATCCAACAGTTTCCTCACGTCAAATAAGTTATTGTTACTTTTACTGGTTTAATGATGATATCATCCACATAAACTCTGAATAATGTCATGGAAGAGTGCAATCATGGCTTGCTGGTCGGTCGCCTGGTCGTTTTTGTATCCCAAATGCTTGGCACAACAGCAACTTGTTCCCAAGGATGAAAATAGTCTTTTCATGATCTTCCTTAGCAACCAAGATTTGGTTTTATCATGTGAAATGATCCAGAAAAGAATATCGGGAACCCTGTGTGAAGCAGTTTAGGAAGGAATAAAGAGTGACCCTATTTGAAGCAGCCGAGGAAAGAATATATGGCCAATTTGGTGTGTTCTCAATGAGGACGAAAATGTTTGGGAGGGAAAGTCATCCTTCAGATTGACTTCGTCTAGGTACTTATAGTTGATGCATGATTCCCAGATTGACATTTCAGAAGCCTCTAGAAGCTTACTCTTGGAAGGATCATTCTATGTAGAAGAGGCCTCTAGCAGCAACACAAAATTCCATCAATCCGTAAAGAGATTAAACATGAAAGCCAAGGAATTGTGTTATGGAGCCAGTCTCCTCATTTGTGGGACTTTGGTAAATTCAAGATCATTTGTATCTCTAGTTTTCTTCTTAATTATGTCCTCTAGTGTGTATGTTTCTTATCTTTGTTTGTGTGCAAAAGTGATTATTAAATGGAAGTGTCTATTAAGAAGTACTGATTATCATAATGCAAAAAGCAGTGGTAAACAGTTCTTATTCCAAATGACTAGATCTATCCCATTTTTTAATAAAATAATTTCTCGCTCATTGAAACAAATGAATATGCTGTTTACATAAAGCCCAACTTTGACCATATTGAAATGGTACAGGAAAAAGAACCAGACCGGGATGAAGAATATGACAGGCTAAAACCCAACCTTGACGAGACTAAAATCCTCAATGTTGGGGTCGAAGAAGAACCACGAGGGGTAATGAGTGTATTAAACCAAAAACTCATGGTAAATTTTTGTGTACTTTTGAAGTGTTTCAAGCTTGATGTTTATTGACCAACTCTTTCCACAACTCAACCGATGCTCTCACTTAAACTTGAGTTAAGTGTTCTTGGGTTTATTAACGTCCCAAGCGCGTGAGTCCTCCGATCTCCATACCGAGTGCCCTCAATTTCTTACCTGAGGGGAGAGTGAATTTATTGCCGCAAGTCCATTCCATTGCTTTGGAGTTGGTCATTAGTGGTTGACTAAGTGATGTCTTTGTCCATTCAGAACATCATGGGCGTTTACTGTAAAGACTTGAAGGAACTGAGATGGTACAAATAAAACTGGCATTCCCAATAGCTTCATTCTTTGGAAGAATTAGCCACGATATTAACTTCCTTGTGTCTCAAAAATCTTAATCCAGCATGTGGCCATTTCTTGCCAATTCAATGGAAAACTGATACAACAGATCTGTACTTTTACTTGGTAGCTATTAGGAATCCGGTTTTTAGAGTAATTTTACTAGCTGGGAGGGAGGTATTTCATCTAAAAAGCTGGACTACATGAGTTAGTGTTCCTGTTGTAGGAAATCTGGGTCCGAATCCCATTCGGATCAAACCATCAACCACAGAGAGCTCCAATATGTTTAGAGAAAAAGTTGGTTACACATAATTTTCAAAGCATTTCGAAGGAAACGTTGATGGTTCCCATGCACCTGCCCATTCTCTATAAACATATCCATCAGTCTCCAGGGTAAAACAATTTTTTCATCCGTTAGATTCTTCTTCTTTCCCAAAACGTGAGTGTGTGTGCCCTTGGTTATTTGATACGTGAAATCATAAAAGTGACTCTTGTAGCTACTTCTTCCAACGAGTAACGACAGAAGTTTGGCGGGTTCGATAGAGAGAGGATTAACAAAAAAGACTGTCAAACAAGTTGGCTTTAACAAGCAATCAAAGATCCGCTTCCGCTTCCTCAAGTACTCGATCTTCAATGGTATCAAAGCCCAAAGGCTTGTTTCGTCTTATAAATGTTGCTGGTATCATGTTTTTCGATAATGGGTTTCGCATGGTATCTCATGAAATGTAGGGTAAACTTGAGTTTAGTTGACATGTATATGTTCTATGTTCAATTTCGAGTTTAACGAAACAAATTTCATGAGATTTGGGCATGAATATGATCTGTTAAGAATTTTTAAGATATGAACAAAAAATTAGAGTCTGTCACTCGAATGAGGAAGGTGACACTGTTCCCTTAATTTTCTGGCTAAAATAAGTCAAGCCGGTTGCTAGTGATTTTAAGTCCAAGCCGAATTTCTTACTACTAGGGACTTAATACCATCTAGACCACACGTGGTTTTGGACTTTGTGGCATTATTATATTAAAATGGGCTAGAGGGGGCAGGCCTTAATCCACTATCTTACATTGGTAATGGGCTGTTGCACCACAAACTGAGTAAGTCGTGCAAGTACGCTTAAACAGCTGGTGGGCTATTGTTCTTTTTTCTGAAGAAGGCTGGTCCATCCAAGGCTTGGACCCATGAAATCCAATATGCACTTAGGCATTTTATGTTGTGTTAATGGGATGAACTCTTTTTTTCCTCACACAAACAAATTCATGGCTTTCTATTGAATGCATTTGCGTCTTAAATTGTATGATATGCGCATTTTTTAATATAAAAAACATTTATCCTATTTTGCACACTATAAACTTGGTAGTACTATTTGATCCATGGATATAAGTGATGATTATGAGCCTAGCGAAACTTTCGATCCTGTGTTCTTGGGTTATTTATCATAGTCGAGTGATATTAGTGAGCAAAATGTGGATAATGTGTTAACATTTATGTGCATTTTATGTGCAATGAAATGACCTTTACAAACATTGTTGCGGACCTCGCCAAAGTTGAGAAAATGGATGAGAGTAAGTACGGTATCTGGCATGGTAAGAATCAGTATCTCCTAAATGAGCGAGACGTCTTGGAAATAATAACCAACAGCATGACCATGCTCGAAAAGGTGGCACTGCTCAACATAAGCCTGACATGGGAGCCTATCAAAATTAGGAGAAGAAGGATCGAAGTTCATGTTCTTATATGTTGAACTACACGCATAACTATCTTATTGGTAAGCTTGAAGGTACCAGACCGCTCAAGAGATGTGGAATGCCTTAAAGTTGGCTTTTGTAGACACTTCAACAATAAGGTTACGAGCCTTGACTCTTAAGTTTGAGACTTATAAGATGGCTCCTGATGTGAAAGAGGGTTGAGCATCTTAGAAAGATGTCAACCATGATTCGAGACCTTAAGGCAGTGGGCAATAACCTCTCAGATATACAGGAGATTCTTGCGGCGCTCCGCTCTCTTCCTAATTCTTGGGATAAGATGAAATTCACGATGATACACAATAAAAGCATCAAAACTTTTGCTCAATTATTGCATCATCTAGAGTTAGAGGCAGAACGACAAAAGGCTAAGGCCAATGCCTCTATGTTTGTTGCCGAGTTTAGCCAGCGCAAGGGTTCTACGTTCAAGCGCAAGAGGCAAGAGAAGGCATAGCAACACAGAGGTGGAATCACACAAAAGGGGTGGAAAGTACCGTAAGGGCGAGCATGGAGGCAAAAAGGATAAGTTTAGGCTAAAATGCTATAACTCCAAAAAAACCTAGTCACTTTGCTTGTGACTGTACGAAGCCGAAGAAGGTACAGACTAAACTTTCCTCTCAAGTCGATTGCTTCTTTTGCAGTCACGTTTTGGGTGGCTCATTCCATTCTTAATTGGATTGTTGATACATGAGCATCAAGACATGTCGTGAGAGACCGAGTAGGGTCCATCGAGTACCGTCAAAAATCGTGAAGGGAGTCAGCATATCTAGACGGGGAATAGCACTAGTGAAGAGGTGGTAGGAATTAGAAACTACCAACTCAAGATAAAGATTGGTTGCTCTTTACTCCTTTACGACATAATATATGCCCCTGGAGTTCGATGAAACTTAATGTCTATAGTAGCAATGGCCGGACTAGGATTTTCTTTCAGTTTTTGTGTGGACTTTGTTAGTCTTTATTTAGATTCTATATCATATGGTAGTGGACACATCGTTGATGGCTTTATGTACTAGATGTTGACGACAATTTGTTTTATGATACATTTATGATTTCTAACAACAAAGATGATGCATTTTCTTCTATTACCTGGCATAATAGACTTAGTTATATAGGACAACATAGAATGACAAGGTTGGCTAGAAGAACTTTTTGGTCTAGATATGGTTAGGTCAATGATTGAGCAAGCTAATCTCCCAATCAATTTCTCCGGAGATACTTTGTTAATTGTAGCCTACATCCTTAAGAGAATGCCCTCTAAGTCAGTTACATCTACGCCATATGAGTTATGAAGAGGCTTTAAACCAAAATTGGACTTGCAACCTCGGGGATTAGCAAGATATGTTCATGTAACATCCCATCCTTATGAAAAATTAGTCCCTAGAAGTCAGAAGTGCATACTCGTTAGATATCCAAAAATTTTTAAAAGATATGTGATGTTACATAGACTGCCTAATGGTGTTCTGACTGAAGTTGAGTCTCGCAAAATGGAATTTCTTAAAGATGTGTTCCCAAGCAGGGGTAAAGTCAGAATGGATACAGAGCTTTATGAAATGGTCTAGTCAGATGGAGTCTCTACATTATATCTTAGCAAGGGTGGGGAGTTAAATTTCTAATGCGGTCATGAGGACCTTATGAGTGTTGACGATAGTGGGAGTGTCCCCTTAAATTCTCAACATGATAATGATGAACCTGTGTCTTGAGGATAGTGGCCGAGATGTACAATCGAATGGGAGTATTCCATTGATTTGCAATGTAGTGGATACATACCACTTGATGATGACTCCTAAGAGCCTTAATTGTGTAGAAATCAACGTGGAAACAATCCTCGTCGCCATGTTAGGATTGAGGAAGAACCTTTAATATGTGCTTCCCTTGATGATGATCCCACTTCTTATCATGAGGCTCTTACATCACCCGCTACTAAGGAATGGCTAGTTGCTATTAGAGGAAATGGGTTAGATGGAAAGGAACCAAGTCTAGGAACTTGTTGATCTTCCACTCAGGCGTAAATCTATTAGAAACAAATGGATTCTAAAGATTAAGCGCAAGGCAGATGGTTCGGTTTATAAAGCTCGTCTTATGGCGAAAGGTTACACCCAAAGAGAGTTTTGTAGATTATGAGGATACTTTCTCACCTGTTGTCAAGTTTGCCTTTATTCACCTTATTCTTGCCATCGTCGCTCATCTGGATTTAAAGCTCTTTTAGATTAATTTTATATAACATCCAAGAATTTTATGAAAGTTAACACTCACTCGATCATTTACATTAAGACAATAGTACCTTCAGACCCAACCAATTTAGTAACACCAGCCAGTCTATGCAATTAAACCATTGAGTAAAATAATAATCTTAGTGTACTGTCATAATTGAAACATCAAGTCTAAGTCAAAAATTCTGAATAGCAATATTAACCCACACAGGAGTTCTAATGACCAATACTAAAACTTAAATTTTGTTTCCTTCACTCAGCTCTAATCCATACTTAATGTGATCTATTGTTGGTTATGACCTGCGAAAAGGAAGTCAAATAAGAGTTAGCTTTTGAGATCTCAGTAAGGTCACTCAAACGAAGGAATTATGGAATAATTTACAGATGCAATTCAATGATGGTTTTCTAGGAGTTTCAAAATGATCATAACTAGTTCGATCAAATATCAATATGACTTTCAAATATGATGCAAATAATCACAGATGCTATTGAATAGGAGCAATTGCAAAGCCACACAGGCAATGCAGAGTAATCACTAAGCAAAGCCACAAAGGCGATGCTCACTAACACTGATAACTACGTATGCATATGTACACTGGCTAGTCCCTCAAGGTACTAGCCCACACTAATATACACCAATTCCTCCAATACACACCAACTCCTGCCAAAACACATTAATGCAGAATCTCATGTCAATATACCAAATACAATAACCCTAATTCAATTAATAAATCAATGTTCAATAAGTATCGATAAGAATTTTTAACAAACGCTTAAGGCTCAGAGCAAGTTTTAAAGGCAAACAATGCAACTTATATCAACATAACAGAATCCAAATGAATAGTGATAACAAATAACAATAATACGAGAAATCAATTATGAGGAGTTTGGTTCGGATCAAAATTCCTTACCTCAATCCAAGTTATGCGCTGCTAAACACACTTGATCCAAAATCCCTTGAATTAATCTAGATCGGGCAAATTATTTATCAGAAAACAATCTATTGTACTATACTATAGACCTAATATCAACTACCTACAACATGCTCACTCCTCAACCCGGGATGAACCAAAAGCAAGTCCCGCACACGACCACCCTAACCAGAAGACACGACACATTCTTCAAGGTCTAATAATAACCCAAGCTTGATATTAATTCCCATAAAACATTTTTATGGCTCAAAACAACATATAAAATGAAAACATAAATTATCTAAATTTTCATGTATTTTTGAATAAAAAATAATTTCTTCAAATGAAAAAAAACCCCCATAAATAGTCATAATTATTTTTAGCTGAAAATAAAGTCCCACATAAATAGCCATAATTATTTCTAACTGAAAATAAAGCCCATAATTTTTGTAACTTCTATATATATATATATATATATATATATATATATATATATATATATATATATATATTGAAATAAGAATTTAAAAGGCATTAAAACTATTTTTAAATTATTCGTTTTGCAAAATCCAATGCTATACGGTAATGAGACCAAATCAACTCTAAAAAGTCATCACACTTATACTGTGACTTATTTATACTATCAAAACATTACTATATTTTTTCCAAAATTTATCGTGAGTTTTAAAGACTCCAAACAAAGTTTACAAATCTGAAATCACTGAAAATATTAAAAATACATACAATTTCAGAAAGTTATAAAATCTTATGAGAAATTCTAACTTAGCCTAAGGTATCCTACTGTAAAATTTTGCGTGCTAACGACCACCGTGCATTATCCAATGCACGTGCCTAACCTAACGCGATCCTGTGGTACACCTTTGGAAGCACAGGGTACCACTACACATCACTAACCCGCTTCATATTCATACAATCACACACTCAGGCACACAATAACACACACCATACATGCACACATACACTAACACTCCCACCCACCCACCCACACACACACATTGATATACATATAACCACACACGAAAACATACAGTACACACACACATGAGCACACACTCACACATATATAAACACATGCACACACACTGATTGCCTTCATGGTAGTCCACCCGTTGCACCCCACTACCTTACAATAGTGGTGTTTTCCCTGTTCTCCTGCACATATATTCACGCAATCACACACAAAACATACACACCCTCATGCATAAGATACACACATACAAACAGCACTTACGCACTCACATTAGCTACCTCGGCAGCCCTCCTTCCCTTACAAGCACACAAATTCACACAAATACACATGTTACATATGCACATACATAACCACAACACACGCTCCCCTTCTCGTAGACTGCCATAACGACAGTCCTCTCTCTCTCCCCCTTCCTCCCCCCCCCCCCAAACACCCATGTATAAACACACAATACATGCAAACATATTCACTGTAGAAGTGTTTCTCTCTCTCTTCCACCCACAGCCCATCATCATTCCCGCCATCACAGCCCTTGCACAACCCTCACGCAACCTCCCAATAGACCTAAAATCCTCTCTTGCGGCAACCACAACAACCATTCCTCGACAACCATGGCTGCCTTGCAACCATAGCCCCTTTTTCTCCACCTGAAACAATGAATAAACTAGTGGAAAAAGACGCACGCACGCACACACACACCCTAGGTTGGAAAATTACCCAAAACCCCCCAAAACTTTGGATAGTTATTTAAAATTTACCCAAAATTTTTTACTATTATGAAAAGGTCCAAAATAACTATTTAAGATAAATTAATGTACTAGAAATTTTAACAGGTTGTTACATAACCCCGCTTCACAAGTAGTCGCTGAAAGTTGCTAATAAAATTCGGTCACGCTAATTGTCACTAAAGACCTAAATCAGTATCTCTTATAACTACTATCATTAAATTATAACTTAAGGTTTCTAAAAATTGTTTGCTAAGTATCATAGTGTATTATTATGCTCCCCAAGTTTGTCGCTAAATGTTCAATGAAAATCGCTCAAGCCAATCGACTCTAAATATTGCGTATAATTATTGTTGCTAATAAAATAAATTAATCGGCTAGACAATATTAAAGTTCGGGGTTATTACATTCTCCCCCACTCGTAAAATTTCGTACTCGAAATTTAAAGTACTTGAGATTGTTGTCCTTTAAATATTTAGCCGATTCTTATAAGTACTTACACATCAATGCCTCAAATCAAATCATATAATCACTATGCTTTCGCTGCACATTCTGATATCTCAAATCGTACGAGTTCAAACTATTACTAAGTCCATCACCTTTCAACAATCCGTATTACAGCTTCAATCAACATTTTTCTTATAATACACCATAATCAACTATTAAGATTAAACTTAAGTATTTACATTCTTAATAATTTTCTTCCATTCTTAATCATCACTTAGTCTCGTTATGCTAAGTACGAGTCTACAGAATCGTAATACCTACGCTCTAATACCAACTGTAACATTCCTAAATTTTTGGAACGTTAACACTCACTCAATCATTTACACTAAAATAATAATACCTTCAAACTCGACCAATTTAGTACCACCAGCTAGTCAGAGTAACTAAATCATCAATAAGATAATACTCATAGTGTACTCTCATAAATGAAACATCAAGACTAAGGCCCCGTTTGATATAGTTTTTTTTCAGTGTTTTTTCCATTTTTTAAACTGGAAAAAATAAGCGCATTTGGCGGACACTTTTCATTTTTTTTCTTCAGTTTTTAAATCAAGGCTGTTTTTGAAAACTCCAAAAATGAGTTTCGATTTTCAGTTTTGGTTTTTATTTTGAGACCACCACCACCCTCCCACTGCTGGCAGCCACAACCCACCGCCGGTGACCATCGCTAGCGGCCACCACTGGCCGCGACTGCCACCGCCGACGGCCTCCGCTGGCCAACGACTGCCAGCCACCACCACTGTCTGCCACAGCCACGCCCCACCACCGCCACCGCAAACGACCACCAAAGAAAAAACTTAAATTCAAAACTGGGTAATCAAACACCCAATAAACTCAAAATAAAAACTGGGTTATCAAACACCCACTTGTTTTTGTAAAAAAAATAATTAAAGTGGTTTTTATTTTTGTTTTTTTGAAAACTGAAAACCAAAACTAAAAGTGTTGTCAAAACAGAATCTAAGTCAAATATTCTAAATAACAATGTTAACACAAGCAGGAGTTCTAATGACTAACACTAAAACTTAAATTATTTTTCCTTCCCTCGTCTCTAATCCATACCCAATGTAATCTATTGTTGTATGACCTTCGGAAAGGAAGTCAAACGAGAGTGAGCTTTTGAGAGTTCAGTAAGATCGCTCAAACAAAGGAATTATAAATAATTCACAGATGCAATTCACTGATGGTCTTCCAAGAGTTTCAAAATGATTATACCTAGTAAGATCAAATAGTAATAAGACTTTAAAGTACGATACAAACAATCACATATGCTATTGAACATGAGCAATTGCAAAGCCATAAAACACTACAAGAAACAGGGGCTTTAGCGAACGCATTTTGCGACCGCCAAGACACGCGGTCTCTAAACTAATATTTAGCGACTGCTCTATTTTGCGGTTGCTAAATCTTCATGGTCAACAAAAACTTGGCTTTAGCGACTGAAATTTACGACTGTCGTTACCGTCGCTAAATTAACGACTGATTTGGCGATCGAGTATGCGGTCGCCAAAGTTTTAGTTACAATCCACATGAATGGATTTTGACTAAAATCCATTAATCGCGGAGCTTTCTTTCTCAGCCCGTCTCTCTCTTTCTCTCTCTCTCTCTCTATATCTCTCTATCTTAGCCCTTATCGCCGCACGTTGGCTCACCGGTGCCACCCAGTGACCACTGCCCCACCGAGACCCCACTGTCGATCGCAGGCCCAAATCGTCTTTCTCTTTCTCAAGTCCGTCTCTCTCTCTCTATCTCAGCCCTTGCCGCTGCACGTCTGCTCACCTACGCCACCCAGTGACCACCGCCCCACCGAGACCCCACCCTCGATCGCAGGCCCAACTCTGCCTCTTTACTTTTAACCCTACTTTGGAGCCCTAAAAGCTGCATTTCCTCACTCTACACATATGCCTTTCAGCGGCCTACTATGCAGAATCTCTTTCATTACTCGTCTGTATGTGTTGCATGTGCTATTTCATTACTCATCTATATGAACAAGTTCATATTGATTAGTTAATTTCTACTACCAATTTAGTGCTTGGATGCTTCATGCTTTTTATTTTTGCAACCCTATTTAGGCTTATGTTGTTGCGGTGATGTTTAAATCCATTGAAATTGAACTCATCCAGCTGAGATAGAACTTGGTTTGAGAGGAAAAAGAAAGCCCAGAAGGTTGTTAGGAGTGCTTTGGCAATCACAGACTTCGGTTGAAGCTGGGTCAGAAGGGGGTTAAAGTAAAGTTGTTTGGTGGGGTGGGTGCCTGAGTGGTGGGTGGTATCTTAATAAACTTGTTTGATGTGTGGTTTTGATTCTTAACACTTGTTTTTGGCTGGTCACTAACAGAAAGAGAGAGAAATGGGGTGAACCTCACTACGAGTTCTTGGACTGGACTCGTTCGTACCAAGATCCTCAACCAACTGTGGAAGTGTATATTATATTAAGTCCAGAATTTGTATGAACAGTGCACCATCAGGGAGTTACAGCTCTTATTCGTATGCCACGAGTTTTTATTTCATATTATCAGTTTTTATTGACAAAAAAATGTGTTTGTGTAAGTGTTTTTGTGACAGAGAGAACACTTAAGATAGGTATATAAACTACAGAACCTACACATGTCAACTGAAAATCTAATAATGAGATATACCTTATTCTGGACTGAAAAGCTTCAGAATTTATAACACCCGTGTGGCTTTCTGAAAAGCAACTGCAAAGTAAGAGGAAGGATGGGGTATTTAAGATGGATACAAAGATGATCAGCCTATAGCACATTCACATTTCACGCACTCATTTACTTTTGTTTCTCTTTTTACCTAAATTGTTGTACTGGTTCTGTGGTACTGGAGTTTGGAGAACTTAAAACTCCAAAAAAAACAAAGAGGAAAAGCCAACTCTTGTCTTAGAGAATTTACTTCTTGGCAGTGAATACATGGCTATGATAGGCATTGATCAGTAAGAGTCATGTTGATATGTGCTACTTAAAGCAAATCTTAGACATTGTACTCGATGAAAAGTGAAACCCTCAAAGCTCTCTGTGTCTCCATAATGGAACTGAAAAGGAGGAAGAAGTAAATAAAGAACTCATTACGAGATGAAGAATGGGGTATTGTGGGATACATATTTGTTCCACAGAAGATCCACTCTTCTTTATACAAGAGTCCACTTAGATTTGATAATGGGGATGTAGGAATTATCTTTCACTAAACGTGATAAATTTTGCTTTTTCTTGAAGAGAAAAGAGCACAACTCTATCAAGTTTCTTTAATCTCTCTTCACAGCTGTCTCTAGACCTGGCAAACGGGTATACCCGCCGGGTACAGGTAAAACCCGGTTGGGTGCGAGTAAAATGGTTTGGGTAATTTTTACTCGGGTTTTTACGGGTAGGGTTTTTCAGGATCCGTACCCTACCCTTGCACGTAGGGTATTACCCGCGGGTACATGTCTAATTTTTTCTTAAAACAAATAGATTTTAACACACTTTTTGTTTATATATTACGCCTTTTTAACTACTTAACGTAAATACTTAATAGTAAATAATTTTTCACTAATTTTCCTTTTGGTAGTAGACTACAATCTCTTTCTAGTATCATTGCTATAGGGCATTGATGATCTCAGATTCTCAACTCCAACATAATCACTCCCATCTCCGGACAAACAATATCTCAACAAAAAACACAAAACATTACCTACATGCTACAAATTAATTCTTACTTTTGAAGTAATAAAAAACTAAAATACGTACAAAATACAAACACAAATAATATAAATAGATTTGATCGGAACGGTGGAAGCGCAGTGGTGGCGGATCTGATCGGAGACGACGTGGCGGCAGAACGACGGTGGATCTGATCGAAGACGACTGTGGTGATAGAACGACGTAGGATCTGATCGGAGACGATTGTGGCAGCGGAGCGACGGCAGGTGGCGGCAAAGCGAAGGCAGATCTGATTGGAATGATGGTGGCGGCAAAGCGACAGTAGATCTGATCGGAGACGACGGTGGCGGGATGTTGGTTGTCGATGGATCTGACTGGTGGCTAAGAGAGAGAGAGAGACAGCGTGGTTGTGAGAGGATGCCGGCCGTCGTGCAAGGAAGAGAGAGTTCAGAGAGTGAACTGTGAAGGAAGAGCGGCGCAAGAGAAAATATGAGAGAAGAATGACTGAAAGAAACCCTAGGCGTTCATTTTATAGTTAAAAAAATAGGTAGTGCGAGTAAACCGTACCCGACCCGACCCGAAAATTACGATTTGGTTCGAGTATGGGTCTGATTTCAACAGTACTCAAAATAGGGACCCATACCCAGGGTTTTTGGCCGGGTACGGATCTACTCGCGGGTCGGGTTCCTTTTTTGCTAGGTCTAACCGTCTCTTAGTTTTGGACTTTTATGAAAAAATAAATAAATTATCTTATCAGCAGATATTCTTTTTTAAATTCCACTAGCGCTGTTGGTGTAATGTACCTAACAATTTAATTAAATCGAGTTAGGTACATTATTGTTGGTGTCACTTCAACAGGCTAAAGAAGTGAAATAACACAAGTGTCCGTTTATTTTGCTTTTGGGAATACTAAGAGTTTAATTCTCTTTTTTTCTTCAGTTTGGAGTATTAATAGCTTAAAGTCTATTCTTTTGGACCTAAGTGTGCACTTACTGGGAAGAGAATCCAAGGGGTATGTATTTCTACTGCTTACTTTTGATTTTAATGGTTTTAATGTGGCGGGCAGAGAACGTCTTTTAAATTCATTAGGTAAGCATGCAGTATGTGTAAAGCATGCAGTCAATATCTTATGTTTTGCACTGTAGTTTCTTTGTTCTTATGGATATGTTGGATGCATGCTATGTTTTGCTTTACATGGCTTATTAGTTGTCTTTAGAATGTCTCGTAATTTCAAGACAACACAGTATTTCAGATGGTTGTTACTAGTGCATGTTGGATTAGCTGTCTTAGGATTTTAAAAAGCAGACTTGTTCGTTTGATAGTTTTTAAAAGCATACTTGTTCATTTGAGAATTGAGATTGTTGAAGGAGGATGGACCCAATTGGATTGAAATATCGCATTCGTGCATTTTGAACAGTTTTTTTCCCATTTGAGCATTGATTATTTGATTTTTAATTTTAGGCTGTTAATTATGCATTGAGCATTTGAGAATTGAGATCGTTGATGGAGGATGGGACCCAATTGGATTGAGGCGATCAGATATGTTATTTAGTTGAATGGTGGGTTGAAATTGGGTTAAATGCGCTTATGAAACATGACATGGTGGGTTGAAATTAGGTTAATCTTCCATAGGATAATTAGGTTAATAAGAATCATCTTCCATGGGGTGAAATTCTGGTTCCGCCACCGATTAGCCCTAATCAACACTGATTAATCCTGATTAGTACTGGTCAACATTGATTAGCCTAATCGACCCTCATTATCACTAATTAACCCTAATTAACACTCTGGACACGTGTCCGACACTAATTAGCACCTACGCAGCACCGACACTTTATATGAGTCTAGATATGGTGTCTGACACCCTGACACCTCACCAGCACCTTCAGACACGTGTCCGACACCTCTCTGCGATGTCCCGGTCGATGTTGGTGTCGGACACAATGTACGTGTTTGTGCTACCTAGATTAGCACTAATCAACACTGATTATGCTAATCTGCCCTAATTATCCTTGATTAGGGCTAATTGACAATAATTACACTAATCAGCTCTACTTAACACTGATTACCCCTAATTAGCACTAGTCAACTCTAATTAGGATAATCAGCCCTAATTATCTCTAATTGACCCTGATTAAAAATGATTAGCAATAATCAGTCCTAACTAACACTGACGAACACTAAATAACCCTAATTAACACTAATCAGCTCTAATTAACACTAATAGCCCTAATTAGGACTAATTTGCACTGATTAGCCCTAAATAACACTAATGGACACTAAATAACCCTAATTAGCACTAATCAACCCTACTTAACACTAGATTAGCACTAATCAACCCTACTTAGCTCTAATATGCCGTAATTAGCCCTAATTAATACTAAATAGACCTAATAGCATTAATTAGCCGTAATTATCCCTAATTAATCCTGATTACCCCTACTTAGGGCTAATTAACACTTATTAGCACCGACAGTATATGTGAGTTGAGGTATGGTGTCCGACACCTCACAGGCACCTCCAGACACGTGTCTGACACGGAGCTTTGTTAGCACTAATTAGCACTAATCATCCCTAATTATCCCTACTTAACCCTGATTAACACTCACTTGTAAGTGACTACTCAATATATTTTTTTCAAATTGAAGGTTAATTTTGAACTCGACTTGTATAGGTTTAACAGGCAGTGAGAGATATATATATATATATATATATATATATATATATATATATATATATATATATAATTGGTCGTCCGCTACATTATGTAGCGGACGGCCAAACAGCGCTAGCAATGGATCACGATATATATATATATATATATATATATATATATATATATATATATATATATATATATATATATATATATATATATATATATCATGTCAGTGGATAGAAGTTGGATGCGAAGGAGGATTGCTCCAAGTGGGATTGGGGTATCAGAAGAGTTTAGACAGGGAGTGAACGGGTTTATTCTATTTGCTTTGAATCAATGGGAGTTTGTGGATGACGACACGATTAAATGTCCGTGCAATGATTGTCAGCTGTTAAGTTGGAAAAACCCCGACAATGTAACTTTTGATCTATTCTGTAGAGGTTTTATGAGTAAATATACGAATTGGACTCAGCACGGGGAACCAATTTTGAGGGTTCCCACTGAGGTCACAGTTGAGTTCAGACAGTACAGTCCTAGAGATCCGGGATTTTCCCAGTATCAACATATGGTGATGGAAGCTGGGCCTAGTGGGATTAATTGGGATAACTATTTTAACGATGGTAACCCTAATGTGAAAGAAGAGCCAAACCCGAGCGCACATAAATTTAATAAATTGTTACAAGACTCTAAGGAGCCAATATGGAATGGAAGTACAAAGCACACCAAGTTATCTATTATGACAAGGATGCTACACTTAAAGTCTGAGCATGGTCTAAGTGATAGGGGTTTTGATGCTTTTTTGAAGCTTAATAAAGAAATGTTGCCAGAGGATGAGAAGTTGCCTAACACGTACTATAGTGCTAAGAAAATGATGATGAAACTTGGTTTGGGGTACCAGAAGATAGATGCTTGTAATAATGATTGTGTCTTATTTTGGAAGGAGAACAATGACCTGAGCGAGTGTCTAGTTTTTGGCCATGCAAGGTATAAACCAACCAGTGAGAATAAAAGAAAGATAGCATGGAAGATATTGCGGTACTTCCCGCTGACACCAAGGCTTCAAAGGTTGTACTACTATTCTAAAACGACAGAGCACATGAGATGGCATAGCCACGTCCGCAGCAAAGTTTTTGATTTATTAAGACACCCTGCCGATGGAGAGGCATGGAAGGAATTTGATTATCGACACCCATCTTTTGCTGCAGAAGTTCAAAACGTACGACTTGGGCTACTACAGATGGGTTTAATCCTTTTGGGCACTCTAGCACACCCTACTCTACGTGGCATGTGATCATTGTCTTGTATAACCTTCCTCCGGACATGTATATGAAGAAACAATTCATGTTTTTATCATTACTCATTCCTGGACCTATGAGCCCGGGTAAAAATATAGGCGTGTAATTGCGGTCGTTGATCGATGAGTTAAAAAATCCGTGGGAAGTTGGAGCCTAGCATTTGATGCATCTCTTAAACAGAACTTCAACTTAAGGGCAGCAGTCATGTGGACTATCAATGACTTCCCTGCATACGGTATGTTGTGTGGGTGGAGTACACATGGTAGGTTGGCATGTCCTTATTGTATGGAAGTGGGTAAGGCTTTCACCTTAAAGCACGGGGGGAAGGCTTCCTTTTGGGGGTGTCACAGACAATTCTTACTGCCTAATCATCCATTTTGAAGGCAAAAAGATAAGTTTGATAAAACTGTGGAGCGTCGCCTTGAAACACGTGACAGATTATCTGGCGAGGAAGTGTATATGTGCGTAAAGGACCTTGACATGGATGCAGTACCATTTGGAAAGTGTGGTGCTAGTTTAAGACTTCCTGGCTTTGAAAAAAAAACACAACTGGAAGAAAATGTGCATCTTTTGGGAGCTGCCTTATTGGCCGACCCTCCTTCTGCGCAACAATCTCGATGTTATGCACATTAAGAAAAATGTTTTTGAAAATGTGTTTAATACAGTCATGAATGTCAAGGGCAAATCAAAGGATTACCATTAACCATTCGTGAATTACATCCACGAATGGTTAATGGTAAGCTGGTTTTCCCCAAAGCAGTATATACATTGGATAAAAAGCAGATACAACAGGTGTGTGAGTGGGTTAAACAGTTGAAGCTGCTAGATGGCTATGCATCTAATATATCACGCTGTTGTAACCTTACAGATTGTAGGTTTCATGGTCTAAAGAGTCACCATTGTCATGTATTCGTGAAAAGATTTATACCAATTGTCTTTCGTGACCTCTTGTCGAAACTAGTAAATGAAGCATTGACTGAACTTAGTCATTTCTTCCAGGATTTGTGCTCAAAGGTGCTCCGAGAGACTGATGTTAAGATTCTTGAAAAAAAAAACATTGTTAAGACAGTGTGCAAGTTAGAGAAAACCTTTCTCCCGTCCTTCTTTGACTCGATGGAGCATTTGACCATTCACTTAGCATATGAGGCTAGAGTGGACGGACATGTGCAATATCGATGGATGTATTCATTTGAGAGGTGATGTCGCCCATCCATCTTTAAATTGTAATTCATACTTGCACACATGCGTTGATTACTGAAATCAATCCTTATTTCTTACATAGGTATATGTTTGACCATAAGAAAAAGGTGCGAACAAAGCCCCAGTTGAAGGTTCAATTGCAGAGGCTTACATCCTTGAGGAGCTTACCAACTTATATTCCCTTTACTTTGAGACAGATGTTGATACAAAGATGAATCGACTTGGTCGCAATGACAATAGTGTCGACACAGAATTCGATGAACGTCTTTCCTTATTCAAGCATCTTGGTGGTGCACTTGGAGCAAGTAGCGGTCGATATCTATCCGAGGAGGAGTACATTGCCACAACATTGTACGCTCTCATGAATTGCACTAAAGTTGCACCATTCATAGTTTAAGTAGTTGCGTACATATCTTCCTTCTCATAGTATTTACTAACATAATATAGCGACGATGCCATATAACATGCAGTGAATACGATGAGGAAGTGTTATTAGCAAACCATGGAATATCAGATGGACAACTTGAAAAAATGCGAAACAACGCGTTCCCTGAGTGGTTCCGACAGCGCGTAGGTTCTAAAACCTACAGTTCATTTCTAATATAGACCGCATGTAATAAGCTAATACTCTGTGCAAATTTTTTGCTGTTGTAGACCGTCCATGATGGAGTTGATGTTCGTCTCAAGTTGCTTGCTGCTGGCCCGAGTAGACTAGTATCGTGTCATAAAGGGTACATTGTCAACAGGTTTAGGTTTAACACGATGGAAGTTGACCTTACTAAACAAACCCAAAACAGTGGAGTTTTGATCAAAGGCGACTGTTATAATGATAGCAAGCATGATTGTTATGGGCAGTTGGAGGAGGTTGTTGAACTAGACTATTATGGCAGCGGTAATCGACTGGTAATGTTCAGGTGCAAATGGTTTGACATTAGAGCTGGTATTCGAGTAAGTCAACATGGGATTGTAGACATTAATATGAGGTGAAGGCTCGAATCCTACGAACCATTTGTATTTGCAGCTCAGGCAATGCATGTCTTCTATGCAAAGGGTGTGACAAGGAAGCATCCAAATTGGCATATTGTTATCAAGACCAAAAGAGGATTTGTTGATGATGATGTGTTCGTTGAGATGTACCAAGAGGACGATGCTCTCACAGTGATACCGCTTCAGGAGAATAACGATGTTGTTGATGAGCCTCTTTGCGATTTAGACCATGCTGGAGAGAGGTCGATGCCGAAGCCCTCCGTGATGATGATGATGGTGATGACGATGACGAAGATACTAAGGAAGACGTTGATGATGAAGAAGAAGAAGAAGACGATGAAGATGAAAGGGATGAAGATAACGAGGTGGAGGAAGACGTTATTTTGTCTATTAGTGATAGTGATTGACTGTGTAGAGTAAAAAAATTCTTGTCAATGTACTTTTAGACATGCCTGTTTATTATTTAAATTGAATTAGTTATTAATTGATGGTGGTTGACTATTTAATTTGGGTTGTCTTTTATAGTCGGCAGTGCCACATTGTTAGCATACTAAGTTTTGCACTTAAGTTGTTTATTATTCGGGCGAACCACATTGTTATTAATTTTCTTTTGCACTTAAGTTGTTTATTCTTCAAGAAAACTACATTGTAGATATGTCGAGATCCAGTGCACCCCGAGGTCATGGAGGTGGCCGTTGCGGAGCTGCTTCGGCACAGTCAGGCCCCCTCCCTAGGATTGGTGATGCGAATACTTCTGAGCAGCCGTCATCGTCATCAGTTACTTCAGACCATGGTGAGACGATATTAGTTTTGTGTCGGATTGAAAGCAATTACTTGCAATATATATATATATATATATATATATATATATATATATATATAATGATCCTTTTTCATTATTTGTGGTGTCTAGTTCATCTGTACCGCGAGGTATCACCCGCGGAATACATCTTCCAGCCACCCCAGAGCAGAGGATTACTACTCATGTCCGAAACAATTAGTATGTTTTTAATTTTCAAAGCTCAATTCTATTGTAATATGCACTTATATTGGGATTGATGTATCTCTTTGTGATTTCTTGTAATTAGTTTTGTTGAGGATTGTGTTAGGACCAAGATCGGTCCTATTATCAAGGCTCACCTCCCACAGCCTTATGCGACGTGGGGGTCGTCGACAGAATCAGACAAAGAGCTTGTTTGGGGGAAGTTTTCGGTAAGGAGCGCAGTATTTTTTATGTGCTTTACTTTCGCGGTTTTAGAAGTACATTATCGCTAAATTTTTCTTGTTAATTGTGTTTTTCAATTGTGTTGAATTATATTCAGGACTATTTCAAATTTGTGTCAGACGGAGACTGAGAACTCGGGAGGTAGGCGTGGGAGTGGCATTGTGCCAAGAACTACAAGAAATTGATGTTGAATGCGAGGAGGTGGGCGCTAGCTCGGGCGGGTACGACAGATATATCTATGATCAGGGACCACAACCTGAGTACTTCTCCAGAAGCATGTGGGGGCAGCTGGTGTCGCATTGGAGTACTCCAGACTGGGTGAAGCTGAGTGAGCGAGGCACGGAGATGACTCACAGCGGGAAGAAGATGAAGCACAGTGGTGGTTCCCGTCCATTTGCCGTGCACGAGCTGAGGTTGATAGAGGAGGACCCTGACAGGAGGCCCCCTACAAGGCTCTGCCATTTTGAGCGCACACACCAGAATAGTGATGGGAAGTGGGTGTCTAAGAGGGCCGAGCAGTTTGCGGTGAGCACGTAACTCATGTATTACTTTTGTATTCCTATTGCATTTTTTGCGATTGCGACCAATAGAATTTCTCTAACATTTTTGTTGTTTTCTTATACAGAGTTTATTTAGAGAGAGAGTTTAGGCCAACTCCCAGCCAAACTGTAGCCAGACAGTGGACGAGTTCTTGTTGTGGTCAGACGCTACGGGGGGTCCTGGGAAGAACCGTATACTCGGCCACCCTCGTCAGTCCTCACGAGTGTTGCTAGCCGGCAGACCTCAATCATCAAGCGAGACCAGTTATAATGATCCTCGGGCAGATGCGACGGCTGTGACGGAGGAAGAGCGCTTCAACACAATGTTTGATGCGCTCATGCGAATGATGCTCGATGATGGTTATGTAATTATAAAGGGGCCCAAACTACATGTAATACAATTTTTCTTAAGTACTTATGTTGAATCATTTGTATGGCTTCATGCAGGGCGATACCGATGATCTTAGTGCCGGTGACCCCCCGGGGCGATGAAGATGTTGTTGGATAGAACGTGCCTTCTTCATCGAGGAATGAAGAAGACGATGACGGGGCTGGTTGTTCTGCCGATGAGTGATTTAGATAGGGTTTGGTTAGATTTATGCAATGAATGTTATTTTATTGTTTTGAATTGATCATCGGTACTTAACTATATGAATTCTATTATTTTAATGCATATGTTAACGTTTATCTATACTTTGATGAATGCGACAAGCTGTTTGAATAAATGTGGGATAGGGGGTTGAAACGGTTTTGAATGAATGCATTGAAAGCTTTCAACGCATTCATTCAAAAACATTTCAACCGAGGTTAAATCGGTTTTTGGATCGATTAGATTGGATATGAATTGCTTATAATTTATATTAGTTCTGCGACAAGTTTTGGACAGGTTATTTGACCTGCAATTTTTTTTTTTTTGCAAAGCCAGGTTTTGCGACCGCGATGTGCGGTCGCTAAATGAAATAAAGCGGTGGCTAATTTTAATATTTCAAAAAAATAAAATAATATTTAAAAATATTTAGAGACTGCACATAGCGGTCGCTAAATTAAATAAGTGCGGTCGCTAAATACTTTTAATATATCTCTAAAAAAATTAAAATAAATAATAATATTTTAAAATATTTAGCGACAGCATTTGTCGGTCGCTAATTCGGTCACCAAAGATATAATATAATTTAATAAAAATATTAAAAAAAGAAAAACTTTAAATTTAAAAAATATTTAGCGACCGAATTTTAAAAGCAATAGCTAAAATATAACGACCTAGCCTATAGCAACTATTTTAGTGACCGCTCTAACGAGGTCGCTAAAACCCTTTAGCGACCGCGTTGACACCTTTAGTGACCGCGTCTGACGGTCACTAAAGGCACTGTTTCTTGTAGTGGAAAGTGCAAGGTAATTACTTAGTAAAGTCACAAAGACAATACGCACTAACACTGATAACTACATATGCATATGTACACTGACTAGTCCACACCAATATACATCAATTCCTCCAATACACGCCAACTCCTGCCAAAACACACCAATGCAGAATCTCATGTCAATATATCAGATACAATAACTACTAATTTAATGAATAAATCTATGCTCGATGAGTAATGAATAATGAGCATCGATAAAAATTTTAACAAACGCTTAAGGCTCAAAGCAGGTTTTAAAGGCAAACAATGCAACTTGTATCAACATAACAGAATGCAAATGAGTAACGATAACAAATGACAATAATACAGAAAATCAATTATAAGGAGTTTGGTTTGGATAAAAATCACTTACCCCAATCCAAGCTATGTGCTGCTCAACAATCTCAATCCAAAATCCTTTGAATTAACCTAGATTGGGCAAATTATTTATCAAAAAACAATCTACACTATAATACTATAAACCTAATATTAACCCACAAGATGCTCACTCTTCAACCTAGAATGACACAACCTAAAGCGGGTCCCGCACATAGCCACCCTAACAGGAAAACACAAGAAAAAACTTTTCAAGGCCTAATAATAACCCAAGCTTGATATTAGTTCCCATAAATATTTTTATGGCTCGAAACAACATATAAAATGAAAACATAAATTTTCAAGTATTTTCGAATAAAAAATAATTTCTTTAAATGGAATAAAAATTCATATATAACCATAATTGTTTCTAGCTGAAAATCATGTCCCATGATTTTTGTAACACACACACACACACATATATATATATAGGGAGCTGATCCGTTGAGAGCGCTAGCAAATAGGATAAGTTGCTAGCGCGATCTGGTCGTCTATGGGAGATCTGTGGATAGTCCAGATCTTTTTTTTTTTTTACATTTTTTTAAGTCCGTCCGCTACATTATGTAGCAGACAATTTCTGAACAAAAATACCCTCCAGCTCCGTCCGCTACATTGTGTAGCGGACGGATGGGCACTACTTTTTCT
>JAVXUP010002954.1:0-17500 GCA_033070095.1 Escallonia herrerae | reverse complement strand
AAAATGCAAAAAAAAAAGATCTAGACAGTCCACAGATCACCCGTGAACGGCCAGATTGCGCTAGCAACTTATCCTATTTTGCTAGCGCTTTCAACGGATCAGTATATATATATATATATATATATATATATATATGTATATATGTATATACGTATACATGTATATATACCTATATACATGTATATATACATGTATACGTATATACATATATATATATATATATATATATATATATATATATATGTATATATATATATATGTGTGTGTGTGTGTATGTATACATATGTATATATATATATATGTGTGTGTGTGTGTGTGTGTGGAGAAAGCGAATATAAGGCTAGCCTCACGCAAGCTGCGTGAGGCTAGCGACTAAAACGACCTAGTTTTGATAAAATATACATAATCGGTTATTTTCCTACATTTTCTCTATCCCCCTTCTTCCCCTTTTTCTTCTCACTGTCGCAGGCCTTAGCAAGCCAAAATACCACCAACACACACTGCCATCTCTATCGTAGACCACCAATTTTTCCATCGTCGGTTGGCGTCTATCGCCGGTGACCCATACCTCGCTACCATCACTAACAGCAGCCACAACACCGAAACCCATTATTGCTGTCTCTCTCTCCTCCCACCACATCACATAAATGGGCACTACCACCTTACCCAATCGCCAACCTCCGTTGCAGCCTGCTCCATCGCTGGTGACACACCACCCGCCGATGCCGCATACTAGCCAATTTGAGAAATACTTAAACAATTAGAATCAAATATTCTAATTCAACAAATTTAAGTCAAAATTAATGGGTTCATCTCTAAAATTTTTGAATTCAGGGGGCGGTTTTTAGTTTGTGTGATTTAATGGTGGTTCGGCAATGTTGCGGGTGGTGAATGGTATGTCCCAGCAACCAATTTTGTGTGGCGCTGGTCTGTGATTTTGGGGGCTTAGGGTCGCAAGGTGTGGAAGGTTGCAGGTTATGGTGAGGTAGTCATACGTGGCTGCTCAGTGTTTGCGGTGGGCGCCGGCGATGGATCTTTGCGGTGGTTCTGTTCTGTGGTCTCATGTGAGAGAGAGGGAGAGAAATCGACGAGGAGAGAGTGGCTGACGGCCGGTGATGGGTTGTTTTGTGGTCTGATTAGAGAGAGAGAAATTGGCCGGGAGAGAGAAACTACAGAAAGAGAAATACTCTATGGTTCGAATTCAAAACTACGTCGTTTTAATCGCTAGCCTCACGCAAGTTGCGTGAGGCTAGCCTTATATTCGATTTCCCATATATATATATATATATATATATATATATATATATATATATTACAGAAATTAAAATCAAAATTTAAAATGCATTATATATATATATATATATATTACAGAAATTAAAATCAAAATTTAAAATGCATTAAAACTGTTTTTAAATTATTCATTTTGCCAAATCCAATGTGATATGGTAATGATATCAAATCAACTCTAAAAATCACCAAACTTATACTGGGACTTACTTATACTATAAAAACATTACCATTTTTTTTTTCAGAATTTAACGTGAGTTTTAAAGACTCTTAACAAATTTTACAAATCTGAATTTACAGAAAATATTTAAAATGCCAGAAATTTTAACTTAGCCTAGGGTATCCTACTGTAAAATTTTACGTGCTAGTGACCACCATGCGCTATCCAATGCACGCGCCTAACCTAACACAATCCCTTGGTACCCTGTGCTTGGTATACTTATGCAAATACAGGGTACCACTACACATCACTGACCCACTTCATCTTATGTTCTCTCTGCCAATCCCCTCATATATACATAATACACTCACTCACTTACAGACCTCATGACACGCACATACATACAAAAAGATGCCTTAAAACATACAATACACACCCACAGTGACACACATGCAACTAGCAATCATGCACAGACTCGTACACACACCCACACACGAAAAGATAAAAATACACACACACATGAGCACACATCACACATATATATAACACACGCACACACACTGATTGCCTTCACCGCAGTCCACCCATTGCACCCACGGCCCCACGACAGTGGTGTTTTCCTTGTTTTCCCGCACATATATTCACGTAATCACACACAAAACACACACACCCTCATGCACAAGACATACACATGCACACAACACTTACACTTACACAAGCTACCTCGACAGCCCTCCTTCCCTTACAAACATGCACAAATTCACACAAACACACATGTTACATACACACATACACAACCACAACACACAATCCCATTTTCGCAAACTGCCTTAATGACAGTACTCTCCCCCTCCCCCCCCCCCCAAAACACCCATGTATTCACAACAAAAGCATTTCTCTCTCTTCCACCCATGGCCCATCATCGTTGCCATCACAGCCCTTGCATGACCCTTACGCAACCTCCCAATAGCCCTAAAATCCTCTCTTGTGGCAGCCACGACAACCCACAGGCAACCACTCCTCGGGAACCATGGCTACCTTGCAACCATAGCCCTTTTTCTCCTCCTAAAACAATGAACAAACTAGGGGAAAAAGAGCTAGAACCTTATTGGATAACTTGCCGGAAAATTTTACTTTTCGTCCTTCTTTCGGTCTCCGTATCACACACTCTCCCTCTCTCAGCCGTGATTCCAAAAAAAAAACAAGAGCCAAAGGGTTTGGGACGACTGCTATATATATATATATATATATATATATATATATATATATATATATATATATATATATATATATGGACCGTGATCCATTGCTAGCGCTAGCAGCGCTAGCACCGTCTGCTATATAATGTAGCGGACGGCCAATTTTCGTCCGTTACATTATGTAGCGGACGGCCAAACAGCGCTAGCAACAGTGCTAGCGCTAGCAATGGATCACGATCCTATATATATATATATATATATATATATATATATATATATATATATATATATATATATATATATATATATATATATATATATATATATATATATATATATATATATATATATATATATATATATATATATATATATATATATATCACGAAAGTCCCTCAATTTTTTTTGCCATTTTGGCCATTATACTTACAAATGTGTTCAATCTGGCCATTCCATCAGCCGCAGTTAAATTTTCTCTGTTAACGGGTCACGTGATGCACACATGAGGCAATAAAAGAGGGGTAAAATTGTCTCTACACCTAAAAAAACTTTATGAGAACCTTTTCTGCCACCATCTCTATTATTCCTGATTTAATGTTATGGGAGGAAGAAGAAGAACGTACAGCCATAGCTCTCTGCTATCTAAACATTTGGCCATGGATTCCCACTAGGCATTTTCCTTGGATTTAAGGTGAATAGAGCCACCATCAGATCTCTCTCATATATATATATATATAAATATATATATATATATATGTGTGTGTGTGTGTGTGTGTGTGTGTGTGTGTGTGTGTCACATACACACACCGATCTGCCACCATCTCGATTATTCTTGATTGAAGATATGGAAGGAAGAAGGAGGCACAACCGCAGGTGAAGGGGACACATGTCTGTCACCATCAAATCTCTCTCTTGGATCAGAGGATGATATGTATAGCTCTTCGGAGACCAAAAATGAGATACTGGGGGTGAGAAGATCCATCTCTCATACCAAGCTAATGGAACTGGGAGAAAACCATGGAATGGCAAGTCGACAAAGAACGGGATGCACCGTCACGAGACCAGAACAATATCAATCCCTAGCAGAGGAAAATCAAGAACAAGAACGAAATCAGAAACCAATTGCAGGTGGTGCATTAACTAGAAGGCACAACTACAACAGCATCATCGAAAGCTAAAAAGTCATGTCAGGAGACAAAGCACTAGTAAGACCACACACACACACACACACAGAGATCTGCCACCATTTCAATGGGCAGTGGCAGTGCACAAAGAATCTCAAAGAATCTTGGTTTCAACGTAAGGGGCGATGAGTGGTTGTGGGTGGATTTGTATTGGGGTTGGATTGACAGAATAATTGGGGTTTGGGTGGTTGTAATTGCGTGATGATGGTGGCAGGTGGCGGTGAATTGTGTGATTGAGCTAAGGGTGGTGGTGACGGGCATTACTTTTGTCGCTAGAAAAGGAAAAGGATTAAGTTCACATTATTTTTGTCACTAAATGCTTCAAAATGACATTAATAATTATTTTAGTGAGAAAAAGATCTAAATTTGCCAGAAAATATGGACACTTAGCCCTATTTTAAATACATCATAAAAGTTAATATATTCTCTTTTTATCTTAAAAAAAATAAGATGGTGTGACGATTTTGTCCCTGAGTTGAGGTACATGACCACTTAATGGTACTCTTTCTAACTCTAGCTAACAGAATGACCAGATTGAACACGTATGTGAGTACAGTGGCCAAAATGGCACAAAATAAAAGTTGAGTGTCTTTCGTGAAAAATGGATTGTAGTTCAGTGACCATTTGTGCCTTTTGCTCTATATAAAAATCCTAGGTTGAAAATTTAACCAAACCCCCCCCCCCCCCAACTTTCGATAGTTATTTAAAATTTACCCAAGTTTCTATTATTGCGAAAAGGTCCGAAGTTACTATTTATGATAAATTAATGTCCTAGAAAAATTTAACGGGTTGTTATATAACCCCGCTTCACTAATCGTTCCTAAAAGTTGCTACTAAAATTTGGTCACGCTAATTGTCACTAAAGACCTAAATCAGTATCTCATGTAACTACTACGTAAATTATAACTTAAGGTTTCTAAAACTTGTTTCCCTAAGCATCATAATGTATAATGCTCCCCAAATCCATCTCTAAAGGTTCAATAGAAATCGCTCAAGCCAACCGATGCTAAATATTGCGTATAATTATTGTCGCTAACAAAATAAATTAACCGGTTAGATAATATCAAGGTTTGGGGTATTACATGTTATGATAGCTTTTCTTAATTGAGAACAAGATAAGGAGATCTTCATGAATCAACCGGTTGGCTTTGTGGTCAAAGCCCAAAGGACAAGAGTTTAAGCTCAAACGTTGTATATATGCCTAAGGCAGTTTTCTAGGCTATGATACTTCAGATTTGATCAAGCCATGATCTCTTTTTGAATTGAAGATGATTCGGGAATACCATTGTGTTTACATAAAGCGGTCTGGAAAAAGTCTTACTATCCTTACCTTGTATATTTTTGATATTCTATTGGCTAGAAATGACATGGGGATAATCTATTGCCACTAAAGAGAGGTCATCCTCGAATTTGACATGAAGGATATGGGAGACGCTAATTATGTGCTTGGGGTAAAAATCCTACGGGATTGTTCAAAGAAACTTATTGGTTTGTCTCAGGATACTTACATAAGAAAGGTTCTTGGGTAGTTTCGTTTGCACAATGCTACACCTATAAACACCCCTACTGAGAAAGGTCATACCTAAAGCCTTTATTTTTATCCTAAGATTGAAACTGAAAAGGATAAGATGTCTCGTATACCCTATGCTAGTGCTATTGAATTTTAATGTATGCCATGGTGTGTATACGGCCAAATATATGTTATGCTATTAGGTTAGTGAATTGCTTCCAGAGCAATCTAGGAATTGCTCATTGGAGAGTAGTAAAAAGGATTTTTCGATACCTCCGATTCGTGGCATTGCTGACTATATGCTTTGTTACTCTGGAGGTAACATAAATTTGCAAGGCTATAGTGATGCGAATTGGAGTGGTGATTTGGACAAGCGTAAGTCCACTTCAGGGTATATTTTCTTGCTCGGGAATGGTCTCGTTTCATGGTCAAGCAAAAAATGATTTTGCATAGCATTGTCCACAATGGAATCCGAATATATTGCATGTTCAGTGGCCGTTAAAGAAGCTATTTGGCTGAAAAGATTTTTATAATGATTTGAGATAGTACCATATGCTGCAAATCCTGTGATTATTTATAGTTACAGTATGGCTGCTCTTGGTTATGTGAAGGACCCCAAGTACCATGGCATAATGAAGTACATAGAGACCTGTTATCACTTCATCTGAGATAGAGTTACACATAGAGAGGTCGTACTATAGCATATCCATACGAAAATGATGGTGGCTGATCCATTCATTAAGCCACTCGCTAGGGATCCTTTCCACCATCATGTCAAAACGTTTGGGTCTTCATAGAGTATGATAAATGATTGGTTGATGTGTACTTATGTACTTGTGATACCTCTTAACGTTTTGATGTTAACATCAGTCAATAAGATTCTGAATTTCTGTGCAGGGCTTGTTGTCTAAGATATGTTTGATGACTTAGGATATTAGCAAAGCACAAGCATTATCATTATTAAAATGATGGATGCCACTAGACTTATACATGGTTGCTTGACTCACACAACAACCGCATTGTCACCTGTGTAGTGAGCGAGACGAGACATAAAATTTGAATTACGTAAAACCTCTCTTGATGTAAATATTTCCTTTGCATGGCTGAGATGAAAAATAACTCACTTTTTTCAAGTAGCTTGAGAAAGCCGAATGTGAGATCTCAAACGGATATTTTGGAAGCACGTCCAATTTGAGAATCTTAGGTTAGACGCTTAGACATCGACTACACCAAGATTTGTATGGTATTTGACATTAGAAAGTGACATCCTCACATTAGTGAGTATAATACCGTAGCATATACGTCATACTGTACTTATAAGTCGACCAAAAGGGAGTGAAAAATTAGTCCCTATGTTATGACCAAGCCACGGGTCCTTGTATTGACCTTATTGTGCCTTTTGAAAACCTTTGACTAAGTCATAAGATTGAGGTTTGTTGTTGCTACTTTAGTATGTTACCTATGACTATTATTGATGTGGTTTAAAGGGACATTTCTAGGAAAGTGTCAAACAAAAGCTAAGTGGTATGAAAGCCAAGGAAAAGCATCTTTAGTAAGACATTCTTATATAGATATAGTGTTTGGTACTCATTGATGGCCATCACTTTTTAAACTTTTTTCATAAGTTTATATATACTAGTTTAGAGCACGTGCGTTGCACGTGAATATAGTCGAGAGTAATGTTTGATGTGATATTATTATCTTTCTTAGGATCAAAATAATGTAATTTAATTATGTTCTTAATTTTTTTTGTGACTTGTTTTAGAAAAAATATATACTTGGTGTTTGTAATTGTAATCAGTTTAATATTTGAAAATATTCTTTCTAGAATTTTGGATTGAAGAAATATTTGATGGTACTGCTGAAAATAAAAGCAAGTGGAGAAATTAAAAGAATAAATCTACGTCGTTGTTTTTTGTAATCTGTTATATTAATTTATGGTTAAGATTTCTAATTTTCAAGACCATGTGCTTTGCATTTCATCGAGAAGAAATGCAAGACACCCGGTCTTCAACTGCAATAACCGAATATATTTTCAGTTCAAATTTGCACCATATTTAAGCCTTAGTTTTTTATGCATATTTAACACTTTTTTTTAGTTTTTGTTTTTCTAACTATTTTTGTTTCTTAATTGGTTTTTCACGTATTTTAGTTTCTTTATTTTCTTTTCCCTTTTCAATTGGTTAATTGTGTTGCTAACCTAAATATGCTACAAAAAAAATTGCAATTCTCATTAACCAGTTCAATATCTAATGTTTATTTCATTTTAACCAAATTAAAAAGAGAATAATAAAAGAATTTCTTTGTTCAGTTTCTCTTTCTCATTACACTTTTCATTTTCTAATGTATAGAATATATTCATTACCCAATGTTCTTTTAATTTCATCAAAATTTAAAAGGGAGTAATAAAAGAAGGGTAAAAATGTAATTGACGTAATTAACGGAAGACATAATCATTCAAAATTAATTTACAACATTCATACGTTTATAAGTGCGCTCGCACGCGCGCTCGCGCCCACACACACACACACACATATATATATATATACACACACACACACACACACACACACACACACACACACACACATATATATATATATATATATAGGGAGCTGATTCGTTGATAGCTCTAGCAAAATGGGAGATCTTGCTAGCGCGATCTGACCGTCCATCCCGAAGGGATGAACGGCCCAGATCGCGTATTTTTGCGGCGCTGTCAGTGGTCCGCTACACAGTGTAGCGGACCAACCTTTTTACCATTTTGCCCCTGCTCCCCCCTCCGCTACACTGTCTAGCGGACCACTTTCTTGGGCCCACGTTGACAGCCAAAAAGTCGTCCGCTAGACAGTGTAGCGGACGACTGACTTCCCTGACACAACTGACACATTTCCATGTGTTTGTACCTTTATTTCTACACACGACGGGTTGTCGGAATTCCTCAAGCTCCTTCGGCTACAATTTTCTTCTCCTTCGGACTCGCTTCCATTTTCAGCTCCCTTCAAGCTTCGAGTTCAACTCCCTTCAAGCTTCGAGTAAAACTTGCTTCAAGCTTCACTCAAGTAAGGTAAGTTTGCGAATGGTGAAGTTTTCTTTATGGATTGACTGGTAAAATATAATTTTATTTTGTTCGGACAAAAAAGTATAGATTTTTTTTTATGTTCTAGAAATTTGTCACTCTATTCTTCAATTTGTGATGTTCTAGACATGATGTTCATAAAAAAGGTGTAATTTGTTAACTCTAAATAAAATTATAGTTTAATTCGATTTTTTGGCATGATGAATTCGTCTATTTATCTTAGTAATTTTAATTTGTTATGTTCAGTAAATTAATAATTGTTAATTTGGAGACACTTTCAGGAGTTATGCATACGGTATGTTTGTCATCCTAAATTGGTCTATTCGCCAAGGTAATTTTTAGGTAATATTTTCAGTTAGAAATGCCATTTGATTGTTAAGCGTAGTCTATTTCTACACAGGTCTTGTTTCACAATGTCTGATTTCGTGTCGAGCTCCAACGTCCCCGTAGATGCTAGTGATCCGTATCTAGGACGAACGTTTCAAACATTGGAAGAAGCTGAAGAATGTTTTCGAGCGTATTCATTGAGGGTTGGTTTTGGCATTAGAATAAAGACTACAAGAACAAGCAACGTAACAAAAAAGATATGCTCTCGCTTATACGAGTGTCATAGGGGCAGAAATCCACAGCAAAATGAGACACGCGTAGGCAATGATGACAGTGATGATGAAATAGGATATTCGCGTAGAAGACGGGACTGCTTTGAGCGCACAAATTGCCAGGTCAAGATGTTCGTAAGCTACAAAGCCAATCATGATCATTGGCTTATTACCAGCCTGGAACTGGCACACAATCACCCGTTAGTAACTCCTTCTAAGGTGAGTCAGATGCATCAACACAAGAAGATGGGTAAGGTCGCGAGGAGCCTAATTCACACAATGAGCAATGCGCGAATTGGACCTACTGAGATTGTTAATGTTCTTGCTGAACAGGCTGGGGGAATTCAAAATTTAAACTTTAACACGACAGACGTTCGTAACGCGGTCCGAACCCATAGACGAGCCGCGTATGACCTCAATGATGCGCAATCGACAATGAGCCTATTGAAACGGATGCAGATGGAGGACCCGCAGTTTACCTTCGATTATAAACTTGACGACGAGCATCGAGTTAGTACAATTTTTTGGGTCGACGGTCGTTCGAGGCTAGCTTATAAGCATTTTGGGGATGTCGTGACTTTCGACACCACATACCGTACCAACAAGTACTCGATGCCGTTCGCTCCTTTCACCGGCGTCAATCATCATTATCACTCCATCCTGTTCGGGTTCGCCTTGTTAAGGGACGAGAGCGAGGGTTCTTTTGTATGGTTGTTTAGGACGTGGCTGGAAGCAATGAACTTCAAAGCACCCAAAGTGATCATCACCGATCAAGATTTGGCAATGAAGAAGGCTATTGCGACCGTCTTCCCAGACACCCGGCACAACTTGTGCACTTGGCACATAAGCAACAAATACCCGGAACGTCTGCATCACGTGTACGCAAAGTATCCAGACTTTAAACAGGATTTTGACAAGTGCGTTACCAAGTCATTAACGATTGAGGAATTCGAGGAGAGGTGGGAAAAGCTTGTTCGGGATTACTCATTGCAAGACAACGAGTGGCTCCAGCACTTGTACGAGCGCAAAGAGCAATGGATTGGCGTTTACACGAGGAGGTATTTTTCAGCGGGCATGAAAACGACGGGCAGGAGTGAATCTATGAATGCCACGTTCGATAGTTATGTGGGTACAGCTACCAATTTGAAGACTTTCGTTGCATCCGCACAAAAAGCGGTAGCTTCGTTGTTCGTAAAAGAAAGGGCTGCCGACTTTGCAACACGTACAAACAAAGGAGAAGGTTGCTAGAGACCCCGCTGGAGCTGAACGGTGCCAAAGTCTATACGAAGGAGATCTTCTTGCTATACCAAGTAGAGCTGCGAAAATCGGGACGATACAGTATAAACAAGGTGGCAGAAATGTCTACGCGTGAGTACAAGGTTTATTCGCTCGTGAATGACCTCGTCCCTGAGAAGCTGCGCAGAATTTATACGGTGAGCCACGACACATTGACGGACTCGGTGACATGTGTTTGCAAGAAGTTTGAGTTCCATGGCATCCTGTGTAGACACATTCTGCGGTTTTTCACCCAGAAGAATATCAGGACAATCCCCGATAAATACGTCCTGCCACGGTGGACGAAAGGTGCAAACAGGTTGCACGGTACCATTTCCTTTCCGGAGCACCCGTATACTGACTTTGAAGAATCAGAGACGTTGCGGTATAATCATCTGGTGACGATGTTCACCCGTTTGTCCGTAAAGGCTGCTGCTACAATGGTCGGATATAAACATCTCCTCGAGGTAGCTCAGCAGCAAGAGCCCATCGTCGACCAGTTGGAAGCAGCTTCAGTCAGCAATGCGGTTGACACCGAGCCTACGACGGAATCAGAAGATGACGAGCCGGGGGAGGAAGACGACAATGATATCCGGCCGTTGGATCCAATTATATCGCAAACGAAAGGCCGCAAGAGATCTACGCGGATGAAAAGCTCAATTGAAACGGCAACTCAACCTAAAAAGCTGAGAAGGTGTGCATTGTGCAACAAAATGACCGACCACGACAAGCGGAACCATTACAAGGCACTGGGGATAAGTCCAGGGGGTTTGCAAGATGGGGAAGAAGATGACGCCGAAGATGAGGACGAACAAGCTGCAGTGGACCTTTAATTTTTTGTATAAGTTTGACATTTGTAATAATTTTTATATAAGTTTGACATTTGTAATAATTTTTCGACCGAATACTGGAATTTTTTTTTTCTGATGTAGCGGACGGATATGCATAGTCCTAATTTTTTGGTCATCATTTATGTCCGCTATACAATGTAGCGGACGTCATCGCAGAAAAACTTTTGGTCTTCATTTATGTCCGCTATACAATGTAGCGGACCTCTATCCTATTATATATATTAATCAAAACGGGCAATCAGCTTTTATCAGTCCGCTATATTCTCTCTTTCTCTCTCTCTCTCCCGCTATATCTCTCTCTCTCTCTCGAACATCTAACCCAAGCCGCTACCCCATCTACAGCGACCCACATCTCCGGCGACACCACCGTCCTCCCCTCATCGCCGACCTCGATGGCTTCTGGATCGGAGACCACCTACGATTTTATTGGCAACTTGCACCTGGCAGGCAAACACTTTTTCAAAGTCATGATGCCGGGATTTGAGAATGAACTTGTAGGCCATCCCTCTTTCTCTGTATTTTCGTGTGTTAAAAGTTTGATCTTTTGGTTAAAAACTAACCTATTTTTTGTATTGTGTTTGTTAGGACATACCGGAAGCCTTTACCAATCAATTTACAACAATTCATGACAGTTCAAGATTATATAGCCGCAAGGGGGCCTGGCAGGTTGAAATCAAGCTGAAGCCCGGCCGACCCCAAAAAAAGCAATTCGCAGAGGGTTGGAACGTCTTCGTGCGCCAGCATGGCCTCGAACTCGGGGACTTTGTAGTGTTTGAACACCTTGGGTGGTGGGATTTTCAAGTTGTAATCTTTGATCGGAGCGCTTGTGAAAAAATTTCTTTCCCCCAATGTGAACCCTAATTTATTAATAATAACCAAATTTATTGTATACATGTTCATTATGTTTCCAAATTTTTTCTCGCTTAATTGTGCCGTTTGAGATACCCTCAATATATTAAGATCGTTGATTGTGAATCATACGTTATTTATTGTTTATCGATATTGAGATTGTTGATTCCATCGCTAAAACAAGTCTTCGGGCGCCAATTTATTAAAACTGCATCACGCTACATTGTCTTAACCCAACACTTAGAAAATTTTCACTTCCCCACTGTCCGCTACATTGTGTAGCGGACGGACAAGCAGAATGTCACACTTAGAAAATTCACTCCCCCACTGTCTGCTACATTGTGTAGCGGACGGACCAACAGAATGTCTTAACCCAACACTTAGAAAATTTTTACTTCCCCACTGTCCGCTACATTGTGTAGCGGACGGACAAGCAGAATGTCTTAACCCAACACTTAGAAAATTTTCACTTCCCCCACTGTTCGCTACATTGTGTAGCGGACGGACTAGCAGAATGTCTTAACCCAACAATTAGAAAATTTTCACTTCCCCCACTATCCGCCACATTGTCTAGAGGACAGACCAGCAGAATAACCCAACACTTCTTCCCCCACTATCCGCTACATTTTGTAGCGGACTGACAGCAGAATGTCTTAACCCAACACTTACAAAATTTTTACTTCCCCCACTGTCCGCCACATTGTCTAGCAGACAGACCAGCAGAATAACCCAACACTTCTTCACTGTCCGCTACATTGTGTAGCGGACGGACAAGCAGAATGTCTTAACCCAACACTTAGAAAATTTTCACTTCCCCCACTGTCCGCTACATTGTGTAGCGGACGGACCAGCAGAATGTCCTAACCCAACACTTAAAAAATTTTCACTTCCCCCACTGTCCGCCACATTGTCTAGGACAGACCAGCAGAATAACCCAACACTTCTCCCACTGTCCGCTACATTGTGTAGCGGACTGACAAGCAGAATGTCTTAACCCAACACTTACAAAATTTTCACTTCCCCCACTGTCCGCCATATTGTCTAGCGGACAAACCAGCAGAATAACCCAACACTTCTTCCCCCACTGTCCGCTACATTGTGTAGCAGACTGACAAGCAGAATGTCTTAACCCAACACTTAGAAAATTTTCACTTCCCCCACTGTCCGCTACATTGTGTAGCGAACAGACAAGCAGAATGTCTTAACCCAACACTTAGAAAATTTTCACTTCCCCACTGTCCGCTACATTGTGTAGCGGACGGACAAGCAGAATGTCTTAACCCAACACTTAGAAAATTTTCACTTCCCCCACTGTCCGCTACATTGTGTAGCGGACGGACCAGCAGAATGTCTTAACCCAACACTTAGAAAATTTTCACTTCCCCCATTGTCCGCCACATTGTCTAGCGGACAGACCAGCAGAATAACCCAACACTTCTTCCCCACTGTCCGCTACATTGTGTAGCGGATTGACAAGCAGAATGTCTTAGCCCAACACTTAGAAAATTTTCACTTCTTCCCCCACTATCTGCTACATTGTTTTTCACCTTTCAATCATTCTCAATGAGAGCCAAAAAAACCAAACTCAAATCATCTTCAACGGAAATCAAACAAATCAATCAATCAATAATCTTCAACACAAATCAATGAGAGCTTTCTAAATAATCATAGTTTATTAAAAAAATTTGACAGTGTAATGGTACAATGTCAACTGGGGGAATCATGTTGGGAGGGATTCTCGGCATTTGCCGGATTTACAATATACCTAACCGCTCTAGGCCGGCCTTTCATAATTTGCCAAGCCATTCTATATCTAAAGGTGTCTACTTCTGCTTGGCTCCACACCGCCGCCTTGAGGCTCTCGGACCGGCAAATGTAATCCATGTACATGCAAAGGAAAACGCCGCAGTCCGAAGTGTTACGTTGCTTGGGCCTCCTCTTCTTCAGTCGCCAATCGAGCTTTGGCCGCGCCGGTACAGGGTTACCACGGATACCATTGACCATTGCACAAAATATATTCTGCGAGAAACACAAAACGGCGTAAGACACGAGTTAACATTTATGCCAAGTTACAATAACTGTTAAACAACAATCGTAATATTACCATTGAGTCCAACTGGGCTTTGTACATCTGCAGCACAGGCATAAAGGCGGTATCGTCGTGGAGACTGTCGATCACCGATACGACTTTCTCCACCGGTTCATAGCAAACCAAGTACCAGTGGCTTTCCCCTAAAAATGGGATTAGAAACACGTCGGCAACACTTGCGCTCACTGGACTATCCCTAGCAAGATACGCTCGTAGGTTAGCGGACGGTCTCCACTGGCTCAACTTTTTCTTCCGCCTTTGCTCGACCCACTCATGCCATTCAGACACTAGGAGGCTATGAAAAAAGGCATCAACCAAAAAAATGGCCGGGTACTCGTTCAGCCGCTCCCGACCCCTTTCCTTCAGAATCTCCACGTATGTGGAGATGACACCGTTGTCTAACCAACTCCCCGGAGCCAGGGAGGCCATTTCTCCCCACTCGCAAGTGTAATCCATGCCCTCCGGATGATTCACACTATACAACGCTTTGTCCCGGGGGAAGCCGCTAAAATAACGCTCTCTGATTATTTGGCATTTATGCGGCTTTAGGGGCTTCACTGGATGCCCTTTGCGATATTGCCCTCGGGGGTCGACGGGGGGATATTGCCCTCCTTCGGCAGTAGATGGTCCTGCCCACGGGACAATGGGCAGTGTCTCCGACAGACTGATGTGTCCGAAACCCCAGTCTTGCGTGACTTGACTCTGAGAGAAGGGTTGGGGTTCCGAGTCCAATAGCAAAGAGAAGGAGGGCACACTGTAGTCTTCCCACGGCGCTTGAGCCTGGCCCATGGTGCTTGGCTGTCCCCAATCACCACCCATTCCCGGTACAGAGGGACCACCATATCCCTGGCTCACTCCCGAAGTCTGTCCCGAGGGATCGGTGTATCCCTCGCTCACATATGGGGGCTGCCACCCCGGATAACCCATTCCCGGGCTGACGCCCGAAGGCTGGCCCGATGCTTGGTGTAAAAAATTCCCGCAGCCATACGCCAACGCATCAGCCTGTTGGCGAAGCTCCTCGCCCATTGCATCCACCAAATCCTTCCGCTCGCGCAACTTCTGGAAGAAGGCGAACGAGGCATTAACCTACATCCAGAGAGATAATAAATAAGTAACTTCATACACAGTTAGAATCATCAAGTTCAATTAAAGCACTGGTTGGCCAACTTACCAGATTGTATGCCATGTGCTCATCGATCTGACCCCTAGGGTGGTACTTCTCCCCGCGTTCAAACCTTACTGGAGCTACTCTCCTCCGGGTGATGCGGTAGTACCACCCATTGTACTGTTCGATGCTGATCACGGGGTCAGGCTCCGACACAATGGCCGCCAGCGTGTCCTGCCAGGAATCCCAAACCTCAAGTTCTCGTGCGCACAAGTCGTGCGCATTTGCCTTGCCAAACCGTCCGACACCCGGTGGGTTCCTGTTAAGCCTCATATCCGGCGCGCCGGCTGGCAACCCCTGCAGGCACTCAAAATGGCGCATAGCGCGATCTGGCAGCTGCCACTCTGCGACCTCGAAGTGGATCAGGGGTGTGCGTTGCAACCCGGAGAGCGTGAAGACGAACGACTCTCCCACCCGTCGCGCCAAATGTTTGTACGGTGCCCATCGCATCTGGCCAGGAGATAACGAGTCGAGCTCCCCCCGATAGTACGTAATGTTGTGATGGGGATCGTCTCTCCTCTGGTAGTGGCTGTCCTTCCGGCTGTACTCCCAGGCGCACAACCGAGGCCACACATTATCGGTTCCGTCCCTACGCCTGGGTGCGCCGGTAGCAAGGTGTTCATAAGACCACACCTGAGAGCAAAGACAAATTAAATAAAGTATCGTCAAATTTTATTGTCAATTCAACCAAAAAAAAAGAAACGAGCAAGTAATCAAGAATTGTATGATATACCTGCAATAGCGAGAGACATGCACATATCGCTTTGGAGTCGGGCCTCGTTGCCTTGTGCAATGCTCGGTACAGGTACGCAAGAGTTGCGGCTCCCCAGGCATAATCCCCAACCTCCAGCAGGTTACCCAACAACGGTAAATATTTGACGCTGACGGTATTCTTCGACGTTGTTGGGAACAGAATTGCCCCCATCACCCACAAGAGGAAAGCTTGTGTGTACAGCACAAGCATCTGATCCGTGTAGTTATCCGGCAGAACCTTGTAGGTATCTACCAACCACTTCAACTTGATACCACCAGTGCTAAATTGATCCTGGGGTATCGAAGTAAAGAAGTCCCTAGCGGTCCTCTTATTCGTTGCTTCCGACGGAGGAGCTATTACCGGCCGCCCCGTCACCGGTAACCCTAAGATGAACCCTACATCTTCTAGGGTAATTGTCAGCTCTCCGAGAGGGAAGTGAAACGTATTCGTTTCACTTCTCCACCTTTCAACAAGGGCACCTATTAAGTGCCGGTCAAGTTGTTGAAAGATCTGCCCATGCGTGAAAATCCCAAACCCAATCCCACGCAGTAATCTTTTCTGGGTTCTGTTCAATTTCCATGCTTTAAAATTATCGGATACTTCTACCGTGTTGAGAAGTGCTCTTTCCTACGAATTAATAAATACAATTTAAGCAAATTAAACGATATACAACGTTCCCAAGAATAACAAAGTTGATAAAATAAGTATCTTACTCCACCATCCCATATGAGCGTACTGATATGGTTTGCTTGGTCGTATAATACGGACGGATCTTCTGGTCCAGGGTTGAAATCCATTTTTTGCAACTGAAATTATGCAAAACGGCAAGGTTGGAAGCGTAAACATTCTCAAACATACAACGCTAGCACAGTCAACGCTAGCATGTGATCAGATAATACTCACATAAGTTCACATGCTGTGTATATGCAATGTACATAGATACAAACAGACACGGAATGGGATTTTACAAGTGAAATCACATGAACAAATAATACGCAATACACATATATAATCTATATATATGTATAGATACATTGACAAACGCTAGCACAATGCACCGCGCACACATTCAAAATCATGCATAAGCCGCGATAACAACTCTAGATTATGAACAAATAAAGGATTGGTTTGTGAACTTACGTGATTGATTCGTCGAATAAAGGATTTCTTGAGAAGAAATTGCGCCGATCTACTTGCCAACGCCGCTAGAAGAATTGTGAGAAGAAGGAATGAATAGCAGTTTAGAAGGAATGAATAAGGGTTTCGAAGTAAAGAAAGGGAAAAACGGTCCGCTACACTGTCTAGCGGACGGTGGGATAATGACAAAGTAACAGTCGTGCATCGACAGGACTGACATTGACGGAGTCAGTCGTCCGCTACACTGTCTAGCGGACGACTTTTTGGCTGTCAACGTGGGCCCAAGAAAGTGGTCCGCTAGACAGTGTAGCGGAGGGGGGAGCAGGGGCAAAATGGTAAAAAGGTTGGTCCGCTACACTGTG